>JAVDBV010012383.1:2463-13241 GCA_032619315.1 Piper longum
GGTGCGTCCGGGTGGGCAAGGTCGTGAAGGGGCACGACTGCTCGGGCAGGGGGGCAGCGACCCGGACAGGGGCATGGTGACGAGGGTGAGGGCATGGGCGCGACACGGACAGGGTTGTGAGGGGGTACGGCGGCGCGGGCAAGGAGCGGCAACCCAGGCGGGGGCACGGCGACAAGGGTGAGGGTTTGGGCGCGGCTGACTGAGGCGCCGCCGCGGCCGAGGGAGGCGGGCAACGATGATGGCCATAACCGTGGAGGAAGTGATGGCGACGGCCGGGGAGGAGGTTGAGGGTGATGAGGGGGAGGAGGTGTTTTTTTAGATCTACAGATATAGACCGTCCTTATGATTGAACGGTCAAGATTAGGGGTGTCTGTAGGAAATTTTCCTACAATCGCCCCTAGGCTAGCGTTAGCGTTCCTCTATATATACATATACACTTTGTCCCTGTTTTGTCTGACTAGATATTCAATAATTGAATTATGCAATAACCAAGTTAGAAAATGAAGAGGACACTTTGATAAGTGAATATTACACACATTTAATTTGAATCAAGTATAAAAATAATATATTAATTACATACACAGCAGCAAAAAATATATTCCGATCTAAATGAATTCACAGATTGGATATATTTACTATTGTCCACAAATTAATTAAATGACAGTCAAGAGTTGCCAACTCTTTCATGGTCAGGACATTAACGTCACAATAAAATACTAATTCACGAATTAGTGAACTGTTCAATGATTTGGGATATATTTATTGAAAATAAATAAATGAAGGCTGTCACTAAAATAAATGGTAACATCTTTTAAATAATGACGAGAGTCATCGTATTAAGCAAGAGGGTGAATTAATAATAATTTACAATGAGAACATTGAAAATTAAAGAGATACATATCAATGAGTATGAAGTTCACCATCACTACTATCTAATTGTCATCTTCCATGGAAGCAGCTCTTGACGAAGTGCTTGTAATGCTGCGGCCGGTCGAAGCTGCGGACGAGGGGGCCACACGATGCTGGCTGGGGCGTGGATTCGCTTGGTGACCAGTGAGGCGCAGGTCCCGGTGGGGGCTTGGGTCGTGTGGTGGGTGCGGATTGTGGGTTCCAACACTGCCAGTTCCTCCGATTTGAGGTCCATGGTTGGTAGTAGACGAGAAAGGAAGAAAGGGAGAGCAGGTGGGATAGGATATGGAAGTGATGGTGCAAGTGGTGTATTGACAGTTTTTGCAAGGTTGACATTGTTATTGCCCATTAGCCTTTTTGTCCTTTGGTTTGTGACAGCGAAAAGTGTTGGAGTTTAAACATGGAAATGGTTCCATGACTCTTGGCTAAATGGAATTGCGACTTCAAGTGTTTTTTTAAGCACTCGATCAAGTAGTTACTTCAAACTAATTAAGTATTAATGAAATCAACTTGGGGTTTTAAAGTTGAAGGTTGGTCTTTCTTGAATGAAGTTTTTTTAAAAAAAGTTTTAAATTAGAGGTTTCAAAGGAATTTTCAATTTGTTATACTCATCTAAATGAGAGTCGTAAATGGTGATCCAATTTATAACATTCTAATTTTAAATAAAATAGATTGGTTTAAAAAATTATTGATTAAAAAACTGAAAAATAATAGGTAAAATTAACCGAACTGACTTTAAATTGAAATGCTAATGTTACCAGACTATATTGATATACCGAAAAGAATTAGTTATTCATTTAAAAATAAAAATTTTAACTAATAAAATAAAATACCCATGACAAGATTTAAACTCTAAACATGCTAACTTATAAATTATAACTACACCAGCAAGTTACTCATAATGGCCACTATGCATTTTCTTCATATATTATTATTAATTTTTTGAAATAAAGTTAGTTCTATGTTGTTCAATGGTGAAATTCACAAGCACCACATGATCTATACAACAATACATATGGATTTAAGATCTCTATTATCCCAAAGTTGGGCTAATTCAAATGAAATAGAAACCCAATTGCACTACAATTATGATTTCGTTAAAAAATTTGTCAATAGCCAATTAATCTATAAAATGGCAAATTCTTCACAAATGATTCTTTTTATTTTAAAGTTGTGTAAAACCAAGACTTTTTGCCTAACGGTTTTAATTTTAGTTCAGTCACGACCTGGATTGAGTTGCATGACCGACCATTTTTGCCACATGAGTATGTATTGTATGTATGTGCTAGTTATGGCCTTAATCTACCCTGGTGTTTGGCACTGCCCGATTGGAGACTATGTCGTCCTAGCTCTTGCTTTCCATTTTTATTGGAGTCCAGTCTAGTTATGTTTATGATTGTGACCCTCGAGAGTCTAGGTGTTTACTTCGTTTTTGAATCCCTTTCAATCAATCCTAGCCCCTCGGGGCCTGCCCTACAACCACCTTTGAGCGCAAGGGTGCCCTCTCAGTGCCC
Source organism: Piper longum (assembly GCA_032619315.1). Classification (NCBI taxonomy): domain Eukaryota; kingdom Viridiplantae; phylum Streptophyta; class Magnoliopsida; order Piperales; family Piperaceae; genus Piper; species Piper longum. The sequence continues at coordinate 4,887 of JAVDBV010012383.1, forward strand.
TTGCTCGCCCTTGCACCAGCAAATTTTAGGGTTAGGGTTTACGGTAAGGTCGCAAACACGCTGGTACAGCGTACTTGCACCAAAATTCTAATTTCTCTCCTTCGTAGAAAGACGCTACATCAGCGTCTTTGCGCCCAGAATTTGATCCAAACTTGCGTGCGGTTCAGTTCAATAGTTCATGTGCTCGAAATTTTTAGCTTTCCATGGTTAGGCTTGTACTCTTTATTAAGAGTAATTGTTTCAAAATCCTCCAACTTTTTTCTTCTTAAATAATATTTGCTTTATGAATTAAGCATAGCTCGACATCTTCTCTAGTGCTTTAGCAAATAGAATATTGATAGAAAGCTTCTTAAAAACCTCTAAGAATTGCTGAAATTTGTTGTCTTGTTTACTTTTCTATAGTCTCTGGGGATATGAAACTCTTGAAAACCTGTTATGTTGACCAAATGAACCCTTAGGTGGTAGGACTTCAACAAATTTATCCTTGTTTTCTTCATTTCGTTCAACAGCTTCTGGGTTAACCATGGGAATTGCTCTATTTTGATTGTGACGATTGTCCAATTCCTTACCACTTCTCAATATAATGACTTTACATTCTTTACCCTCTTCCTTAGGATTTTGAGTATTACTCGGGAGCCCACCTTTTGGCCTATTACTCAATGCACTAGCAATCTGACCCATTTGAGTTTATAAATTCCTCATAGAAGCCTGCTAACTTTGCATAAATTGCATAAACATTTCTTCCATAGTTGGTTTCTTTTCCTGAGGTTATACTCTATTGTGCTGAAAACCTGAAGGATCTTGTTGTCGTGGACGTGACGTTTAGGCTTGGTTGCCTCCCCATGCAAAGTTCAGATGATTCCTCTATCCTGGATTGTAAGTATCGGAATAAGGATTGTTTTGCTGTCTCGTATAGCTTCCAAAAAAATTTACTGATTTAGGATTGTTGACACAATGCTCAATAGGATGTCCTTAACCACACCACTCACACTTAGTTGCTATCATGTTTGCTGAATTCAGATTCGAATTCATCCTTAAAGCTTGTATTTGGTTTGACAAAGGAGCCACTTGTGTAGACAAAGCGCTCAAAGCGTCCACTTCGAGAACCCACTCTTCTTCCTCATTGCTTTGTCTTGCCCCATCTAATAATGATTAGATACCAGCTTTTCCAATAATTTATTAGCTTCTCTATATGATTTGCTCATGAGGGATCTAGTGGCAGCATCATCTACAATGGATTTAGTTTGTCCACGGAGTCCATTGTAAAATGTTTGAATTTGAACCCACGGGGAATTCCATGGTATTGACACTTCCTTAGTAAATCCTTGAACCTCTCCTGTGCATCATATAGCGATTCGTTATCCAGCTACACAAAAGAAGTAATATCATTATGAAATTTGACAATTTTAGAAGGTGGAAAATATTTAAGCAAAAATATTTTTGCTAATTCATCTCAATTGGTGATAGAATTAGTTGCTTGTGAATTCAACCATAATCTTGCATTTTTGGCTAAAGAATATGGAAATAATCAAAGCCGAATAGCTTCCTCAGACACTTGATTCAATTGAAATGAATCACAAATAGCAATAAAATTAAGCAGGTGTGTATGAGGATCTTCATGTGCCAGCCCTGCGACTTGTCCCACGGTTTGCAGCATTTGGAGCATTATTGGTTTCAACTCAAAGCTATTTGCTTCAATCGGTGACTTGAGAATGCTTGAATGTAATCCATCTAAAACAGGAAAAGCAAACTCTTCCAGAGCTTTTGTATCATCATCATTGGCTATCGGTGGAAGATTATTATTCCTCTGTCTTGCCTCCATTGCTCTCCGAACTCTAGCTTCTTGGCTTAGCCATTGACAAGTTCTCTCGATCTCTGGGTTATATGGCTCTAGATCATGAGTACCTTCTCATTGCATGCACTGTGCAATACCTAATTAAATAAAGGGGATAAAGACTTAGAAAGAGATGAGAACAATTTAAGCAAACAATCAAACCAATTTCGATAAAATCAAATTCTAGTTTAATTCCCCGGCAACAATGCCAAAAACTTGATGTGGAAATTATAACGCAAGTGCATGTGCCGAATCAAGTAATATAAGTGATAAGAAAGTATTGTCCTACGAGGAACTAGTAGTAGAAATTCTCAATTACCAAAACTAATTTAATTAATTTTACTTAAATGAAAAGAAATTCAAAAAGTGATTTAATTATGAATTAAGATTAAATTAATCTAACATGCAATATTTAAATGAGATATTAACTTTAAGATGGCAAACCTAGGATTTTCAATTTTACCTAGTGATCTATGTGATTAATGTTATAGTTTCTTCCTATGAATTTCACATTTGGCTATGGGATTTAATTATTCATGATAATCTCTCGATTAAACATAAACTCTCCACTTGCACCCAACTTCTATATCTCTATGAAATTGTATATGCAAAATGATACTTTAAGTTTTTCCCTTAACAGTAGTTACCTAAGACATATGAGTATATCTCTATTTCATATGTGAATCACTTAAAATAGATGAACAAATACTATTTTATTCAATGACAAATTTAATATTTTTATCTCTAGACAAGATCGAATCTCTAAATCTAACAATAGATGGTCAGTCTAATGATAGCATTAAGAACAAAATAAAAATAGATAATCCAACATCACAATCACATAGATAAAAATTAATAACATTTATTAATCCATGCACTAGGTGTCATTGAAAATCATAGAAAAAAATTACTCCATAAAATATTCAATTAAACTCAAGAAATTCATATGTGATATGAAAGACATCATTTAATTTCAAAGAAAACTAAATCAAAAAAAGAAAAACTCTTTTTGAGAAAGTTTCTTCTTCATCTAATCCAACTTGTTCATCGTTCCTTCTCATCTTTCGTACCGTCGGTTTAGCCATTCAGAGTTGTTCTCCCTCTTCTCTAAAACCCTAATCAAGCTTATAAAGGATCCACCCAATTATTATAAGTGGGGTCCAGTAGGATCTCCAGAAATATCAAAAAAATCCGTTTTCCCGCCGCCAGCGCTCGAGACCTTAGCTCTCGTCCATAACATTTTCTTAACAGAAAGGCCAGCGCTCAAGCACTCTGTTCCCAGCGCTTGAGCCATCACTACAGTTCAGGTCATGCTTTTTGGCCCGATTTGGCCCCAAATTCATTCCAGATCATCTTTAAACTCTTATACCCTGCCAGAACAACATTAATTAACACTTTTTACGACAAAATCACAATAATTTCTCGCATTATTAATAATATCTAATAGACTCTTAAACTAATAAAATTGAAGTATAAACAACTCAAAACATAGGAAAAAATCAACATGAAATGCAAAGAATAATAATTCTTTTACAAAGTTATCACCATGCTTTCCGGTAGTTGAAAATGCATGAGCAAAACTACCCCACACATGACTTAGAGCTTGCAGCAGTCATATTTGCTCTGCGCATATGGAGACACTGTCTATATGGAATGTTCTTCCATCTCTTTACCGATCATAAGAGCTTGAAGCACATCTTCACGCATAAGGGGATAAACAGTAGACAACACAGGTGGTTGGAGTTCATGGTGGATTATGACATTAACTGTAACTACCCAACCCAAAGTGTAACGTAATGGGCCAAAGTCATTTCTTTAAAAGTGGTTAACCAAATTAAATATATATAGTCCATTCCCACTTATAAACAAGATCTTATCCCAGTAGATATTAGATGTGAGATTAAATTGAGGGATTTCACAATCCACCCATCTTAAGAAATTTTGTCCCTAAAATTCCTACACTTGACTTGTTGCTAGCCCCAGCCCACGATCTTCTTTCGCATGTGACCGGTAGTCTAGTCAATGTCCCCAGTCCACCCCACCATCTAACATAGAACCAGGTTGCTCTGATACCATTTGTAATAACCCGGCCTAAAGTGCAACGTAATGAAGTCATTTCTTTAAAAGTGGTTAACCAAGTTAAAGATCTATAGTCCATTCCTACTTATAAACAAGATCTTATCCAAGCAGGTATTAAATGTGTAACAAAGTTGAGGGGTTTCACATTAACATTAGATTGGCAGCTTTGGGTATACAATATGAAGACCAGAGAGAGGATGTAGCTGACCGACACCTTGTGGCAGTGTTAGCGAGGCTAACGATTAGTCTAACTATGACAGACCATATCAGACAGGCACAAACAGTTGATTAGTTGCCATAGGAATAGTTCCTTTAGGGAACCCATTCTGGGTTGGTTAGAGAGGAAGATGATTTCTACTGGATGAGAGGACAGTTATATGTGCCAAATGTTACAGAGTTTCTAGGATTCCGTAAGAACATTCTTCATGAGGCCCATCACTCGACGTTCATGGTGCACCCGGGCTCTGTGAAGATGTGTCACGACTTCTGCCGATCTTATTGGTGGCCATGGCACAAGAAGGATGTCTTCCATGCTGTGTCGGGATGTCTTATCAGTGAGCAGGTAAAGATAGAGCACTAGAAACTAGGAAGTTTGTTGTAGGCATTACCTGCGCCAAAGTGGAAGTGGGATTGCATCACGTGTGACTTTGTCACACATCTAACCCATTTCAGATGACAAATGGATGCAATATGGGTTGTCGTCGATAGGCTAACGAAATCAGCACACTTTATACCGATTTGTATGACCTATCCCATGTCTATGTTGGCTAAATTATATCGGGTCCAAATTGTTAGACTCCATGGAGTTCCTATAGAGATTGTATTAGATAGGGCCCTAAGATTCATCTCTTCCTTTTGTAGATCTTTCAAGCGAGAACTTGGGATGAAGACCAAGTTTATTACAATTCAAATCCTCAAGGACTTACTCGGGCCATGTGTGATGGATTTCGATCGACCATGGGAGGAGCATCTTCCCTTAATGGAGTTTGTGTATAACAAACCTACCATACCAACATAGGGATGGTACCCTTCGAGGCATTGTATGGCAGGCCGTGTAGATCACTGTCGTGTAGGCTAGAGGGCATTGAACTGTTAATAGTAGGCCCAGAGTTGCTTTAGGACTCCCAGATGATAGTTGAGGTGATCAAGTAGAGGCTTTTGGTAGTCTAGGATAGACAGAGGTCTTATGTAGATCAAAGGTCAAGGGACTTCAGTTTCACCCCTGAGGATCACGTTTTCCTGAAAGTTTCATTCACTAAAGGAGTCTATCAGCAGTGTACTCGGTGTTCCACGTATCTATGCTTAAGAAGTACGTGCCCTAAAGATCACACCAACTTCAGTATGAAGACCTCAATGTTCGACCTGACCTATCCTACGAGGAGAAGGCTACACGGATTTTCGACCGGTCAGTGAAGACTCTCCGTATGAAAGAAGTGCCTTTGGTGAAAGTACTTTGGTTGCGACATGTTATTGAGGAAGCCACTTGGGACCGTGAGGACAAGATGCGGCAGTGTTTCCCCAAACTCTTCCCTATGAAGGACAACAACTCGAAGTATTAGCACCCTTTCGTGTTTTGGTTGAGTGCATTTGTATGTTGTATGTTGTGTGTTGTGTGTTGTGGCATGTTTCTACATGTCTAACCCTTCGGTAATGCCGTGATAGAATTTTTCAAGATGGGGAAGGCTGTAAAACCTAGACCGTCTGCCCGAGGGTTACTGTCAGTTTGGGCCCGATTGCTTTAGGGTAAAAACCATATATTTTTGGGTTTTGGACAAACCCAGCCCATACCACTTAGCTAACCCAACCCATATCTCTTTATATAATTCAATCATACCTCCTTAGGTATGACACCCATACCTATGACATCACCAAGGCAACCACCTTTTTTTCTATAAAACCCATCCCTTCCCACCTTCTCAACATTTATCCTTCCCTCCTCACCTCCAACAACCTTTTTCTCCTATCCTTGGCCTTTTTCTTCCTCCTTGGAGCTCCAATCACCCTCCTCTATGTTTCTAACCTCCTAGGGTGGCAGGTTTTGATTTTGGATGACTCAAAAAGCCTCCCCTTGGTCTTCCCTTGTTAGTTTCAGGTTTGTGCTGCCTTTGTTGCACGTTGTTTAATGTATATTGCTTGTAGTTTTGTGTGATTTTATTTTTATGACATTTTTTAGATGTACAAATACTTATTAGGAGAATTTTCATTACTCATGTACCTTATTTGGCCGAGTGACTAAAGAGATATGCTTTTTATAATGTACGTAGGTCACTGGTATGCACTGTTTCGATATAAAAATCTTATCATGACACTCTAATGTTACATTTGCATGATTATTGTTTTGTTACACTTACAACATGTAGATATACAAATATTTTGTTGTTTGTTTTACCTGTCATGACTTAGAATTTGCATGTATGAGGGTAAAAAGTGAGGAAAGGTGGAAACCTTCATCGTTATGGTGACATAAGTGCCCCTTTCTCCATTTTCTATCGTCTGACCTTGTTGGATCAGTAGATGCACAACATCCCTGTTTTGTTCATGGTAATGTTAGGAGTTTGTGATAAAGTTTTAAGCCTAATATAACCACTAAATAATCATAAACATCACCCATAAGTACACCTTATGTTTCCTGTGTTGTTTGTGACTTTGTGCATGATTTGTAATTGTGTTATTTGTGAAGCCACCAACTTTTTAGCTAATAAAATCTGGTAAAAATATATGATGCTCCAATAATTGTCTAATTGAAATATATAAACTTTAGGAATGGTTACAAATCATCTAGGCATTTTTTTTGAGGTGCACATCTAGACAATGTAAAGATGCAGGGTGAAAACCCTAGTTTTTTTCACTTCGATTGTAAATTACCTTAAATAGGTTAATGGTGTTTGATTTGAGTGAAACTTGTTAGGCCTGTTTGAAAAATTATCTGATAAGCCCATTCGATTAAAACCCTAGAATTGATTAAAGCCCACTAATTGAACATGAACCCAAAACCTTAATTAAGTTATCTCATAAGGTTTAACACGTCATTTAGGACCTAATTAAGATAATTAAGTGATATTTAAGTTTTGAGCTTGTGTGGAGGCTTTGCCTCATTTTGCGTGTCGATGTGACTCAATTTTTATTCGGTTCCATCTTCGTGCAAGGTATTGTAGGTGAGCTCATTGAATAGAATACAGAGCTCTACTCATCCAGGTCCATAGGAGTCTCCCTTTGCTTCATCTATCATTGACTCCCTACGTGTCGAGTTTAACTGCATTTTAGATGTATGACGACATGAGTGATGCTTTATCGAATCCCTCCAATGCCGGGTCTTTTAATTGCGTTTTCTACATTGTTTAATAAAACTTCAAAGTTGAGACCCCTTGATGGTTTTCTAAAGATAAGATCTAGAAACTAAGTATTAAATCATCTCCCAAGCCTATATATATAAATATGAGGGTTTATAGCCTTTACGAGTAAGAGTGTGTATAAGATGTATGGACCACACTATTTCTCCTTTAAACCCTAAAGAAGTGCAGAATATGATGCGTCTGCGTAACGCAACACATTTCAAAAATTTGTGGTACTAACTTAACCGTTCATGCCACTCGAGTACCGTGGCGGGTGTAATATGAGGGATGTCAAGGCATAAGTATTATATGTATGAATATGAATATTAGCCATGCATGCGTGCCGACACTTGTTTAAGTATGTATGCTTACCGTCCAGTGTGAGGTGATTTTGAATTTTCCTAGGTTATCGTGAGTAATGGAGTACCCATTTGTCAGCTTGTTGTTTTATCGATAGTTATTTGGACCAGTAATCAAATTTATTTAATTATTAATGTGGTTTTCTATTATAAGTAGGTGTGGTTCCCTGGCTTTGGCCGGCCTATGTGCATGAATCAGGCGGCTCAGTGGCAGTGGTGGTGGGGTCCCTATGTTATGTTCTCTATTTTTTACTATGTATTTTGTGGATAACTATATGACAACATGTGACCTAATTATGTGAACCTTGTATGATTCGGATGTATGCCATGATGATTGTGTTAAGCATGCTTTATCGTTATATTATTATATTATTACTATAAAGGTTCAATACTTTAGGGGCAAGGCTAACCATTGTTTACAAGGTACATAAGCCCCAGAGTCATGAAACATGACGAGAAGGTAAATCAAGTACATGAAATGTATTTGGCTACAGCTATTTATGTAAAACCTCATTTTCGGGTTAGGGTTTTACCCGATTTAAGTTTTGCCTATTCGGGTTAGTATCGAGTTGGTTCGAGCGAGATCGAGCCAAACTAGTTTCAGATTATGAGTATGGGCCTAAATGGCCGTATGAACATTTTATGGAGGCTGAGTATGCCCGAAATGGAAATTATAAGATCATGAGTTATTAGTGTATACTGAGGTATACTGATTTGTTTTTATGTATTAGATAGGATTTTAGGCCTAGAT
>JAVDBV010012479.1:1239-21179 GCA_032619315.1 Piper longum
CCCCCCCCCCCCCCCCCCCCCCCCCCCCCCCCCCCCCCCCCCCCCCCCCCCCCCCCCCCCCCCCCCCACCCCCCCCCCCCCCCCCCCCCCCCCCCCCCCCCCCCCCCCCCCCCCACCCCCCCCCCCCCCCCCCCCCCCTCCCCCCTTACCCCTTAAATAATGAAATGATACCTAGGGTACATGAAAACACCCTTCGCCCATATTTCACTTAACCAAATCGGGTAAATGATATTTATCATTTAACCGGTTAAATGATAATTAACTGAGTAAAGAATACCTTTCACTTAACCAGGTAAATCATAATTGGCCAGATAGAGATTATAATATAAATGGTAATAATAATTCTCCAACGTCCGATCTTACCGCGTCAGATATATTATTATTATTATTATTATTATTATTTTTTTTTTTTCCAAGTCCTTAAATGCAATTAGGGGGTCACCCTGTCAAAACGACATATACAATATATACATATATAAGATATTAGCATTCATACTGAATTCTAAGATATTGTATGCATCATTTTCTAAATCTTGGGTCTCAACTCACCTGTGCACTCTATTCATATTTCACATCATCTCATCATGTCTTGGCACTTAATCACATCGCATCATCATGCCTTAACATTTAATCATATCATTTTTAATATAATAAAATCATAAACAAAATATTAAACATTCCATTACCTAATATGTGTGGAAGAGACCTCACTCACAACCATCTCATATTTGTCACCTTTATATAGTATAAAAATGCATAAGTAACGATTGTTATTGGTCCAGAACATAACTAATTTCAAACTGGTTATGAGAGCAAACTCTCATATGAAAGAAAACAATCATATACTCCTTGTGAACACTCTGAAGGGCACCAACTGAGGAGCCATTAACTTGTAGACACAGTAGCATCCTGAGCTGGCTGATTTGTTGCTGCTGATGCCTCTCATGATATTTTCTTACTTAATTTTCTAGTCTCGAATCCTAATCCCTCTCCTCACCTCCATATTTCTACTGGCCTTGAGCATGATGGTTAAGTACTCTCAGGCAGTCGCCTTTCGTACCTTTGAACCACAAGTCCGAACATGCGTTGTAGTTAACAGTACCCGTAAACTTTCACGTTCTCCGGGTGTGAGGAACTCAAACATGGAGTTATCAGGATCCCTCGGGAATGGAACAGATTGTTCACTAACTCAGAGCCCGCTTTGACTGTCACGACATCCGCTCGTGGTACATGCAAGTCGGTTTCGCCATCTCTCGTCTCATTGAAAACTTGGTAAAATTACATATATAGGCTTGAGAAGGGATTTATAAAATAGGCCCGAAGGTTATTTTCGGTGGATCTTATTTTCGAAATCATTCTTAAGGTATCTCATCCTCAGGGGTTATTAATTCAGAAAAATGTTTGGCTAAATGGCCGGAGTTAAGTGGATCCGATAAAACACCACTTAACATGTCTTACAAGTAATAAATTAAACATAAAATAGAATAGAGCATAAAACAGAGATGAGTCCTAATCGGACCTGGTAGAAGCTCCAAGGGTGTCCACGCACTTAGGGGACGAGCTCCTACTTCATACCTACACATCAAATGTAGAGGCTAACACCCGCCAACTGAATGATGCATCAAAGTCATTCTAATTATCACATTCACAATGTAATCATCATTGATCAAACAAATCAATAATCATTAGTGTAAAAATAATTCTAACTCATCCTATTCATACTAATTGTACTATATTTTTCTAAGTTACTTTGCAATCAATTAGCATACTCAAATTTTGTTTACCTAATTAGATCATTAGCCTTCATCCATTATCAATCACATCATGCAGATCAATACTTCATATAGCATCGGACCTTTATCTCATTCACAATTAGACATTCATCACGATATTTAAACAAGCCTAGCATTCTATGGTAATAATACCTCTTGTCATTGACAATTGGCAATGGCTAGGGTTTCGTTGTGCATCTCGGAGCTCGAATTTGGCACCAGTCGACATCCGAAGTTCCATCGAGTTCGATAGGATGAGCTCCATGGAAGATCCTGTGAATTCCACAAAATCTTGTTTTATGCAAGTTCCAACGGTTTAGTGGTTTTCCGGCAACTATTTTGGCAGTTTTTCGGGGACCATTCCGGTGGGCAATTAGGGGCAGCGAGCTCGACCCAATAGTGGTGACATGACGGCAAGGGTAGCCGCAACAAAGATGACCGCCGGTGGCGGCGTCGAGATCGACCAAGGCGGTCGGTCACTCTGATCTGGCCCACGGCCGGCCTCGGCGGTGGCGCTAAGTAGAGGCGAAATGTCGGGGACGTTGAAGGGGTTGTCCTTGACGTCACGACGGCAGGGGCGAATCAGCTGGGCAACAGCGGCCCGGGTTGGTCGGGGCGGCACGGCGACGACACTGCAGGGTGGGGCTATGTCGATCGATGGCGGCCGGAGGCAGCGGTGGCGATTGTGACGAAGGGCATGAGTGGTGGCAACTAGGGTTTGTGGAAGAATAAAAAGGGTGTCGGTGGCATACTCATAAATAAAACTTGACTCGACTCAAAACAATTACTAACTCATAATAAATCCTACAAGCAAATCTTGAAAAATCTTAAAAATCATATAAAATAAAAAAAACACCACGACATCCAAATGACATGCTCTATAACTAATAACCCACCCAACTACCACATAATGCATCCTGGTGCGGTAAATGGCGAAAAATTAATTCTACAATCTAGTACATAAAAAAATAAAAATAAACTGGCAAATTCTCATATATTCAAATAACTCATTCTTTTTTGCTATATTCATGACGTTATCATAATATACTTCGGTACATATGACCCTCACACCTCATACACGTGACTGGTGTCAGCTTAGTACACGTGTTTTGAAACATACTCAACTAAATTTGATGGTTGAAACAATCAGCTAAAGACTATAAAACCGTGACTTGAGTCGCGGGTTTTACAATCTTCTGTCCTTATAAAAATTTCACCCTCAAAATTTTAACTCAAGGAAGTTCTACGTAAACTGAAACCTAGAAGTTGGGTACACATCAGTTGTATCATCTACCCTTCAATAGTCATGTACATCTTCGTTGACTGTAGTTGTGCCGACATGGCAGGTTTTGGTTTTGATTCTATCATTATCAAACATTCTGATTCTAATCTATTTGTGCATGTTCTAACATTCTGATTCTATTGGTTTTGATTCTATCATTATCAAACATTCTGATTCTATTGGTTTTGATTCTAATCTGTTCTGATCCCTACTGCTAACTCGGAGGGAAAATCCTAGGTCACTCCTAAGGGCCTACTAGGTTTGTCATGCAGATACTCTAGAGTATCGCAAGGTTCTATTCTGAGCTATATCTAGGAAGACTGTCATGCAGATACTCTAGAGTATCGCAAGGTTCTATTCTAAGCTATATCTGGGAAGACAACATTGAGGGCAAGGTCTACCTGCTAGCATCTACCAATATCGCTATGAACCTCATCTATGTGAGCAGTCAACTACCTATACTCTCAGGAAACTATATATCGTAAGTCCTATAGCCATCCTAATGTGTGCTATAAGTCTCCTATAAGGTCGGGGTGTATAGACTAATGAGCCGCATGGCTCGCTGTCACCTGTCTAGATCCAACTCTCAGTTGTCCTTATACAAGAACTGGACTGCTCACTGGGTCCTAGTTGACTTAGTCCTGAGTCAAGTATCTCACTCTGTTCTATAAGAGAACAAAGATAGCTGCTTTGACTCTAATGTATATTATGGCTCTAGTGGCTATTTATACTACCAATAACTACTACTAAAAGGAGCTTTCTATGTCAAAATGGAGGCGAGAACACCTTTGTATGTACAACGTGTCTCAAGAAGTATGAAAACATACTCTGCATGGAAGTACAAAATCCACATCAAGTCTGTGGCGTATGCTCTAGTCAATATCTACTCATCTCAATTATCTGGACAACTGATAGCATAATTGATATATCTAGAGGGGTGAGTGGAAATACTCAAGGGAAAACTCTACTATGTCTGACATCTCTGGGTTATCGCAAAGGAAACTGAATCTCATTAAAATCTGGTCATACTACTCAAAAACTCTCAATAGGTTATATCTCATCCTCACACGTGGGATTTGTCATGAGATAAATTGGGGAAGTGTACTACTAGGCTAAGAAAAATCTGCTACATAGGTGTGTCACTCTTATCTATGGTAAGGTCAATGTACCATGCAAATGGGAGTTTGTGGAACAAAATATCGGTAGGCCTATGGACTTTTCTTTAAGATCACCACGATTTACTATGCCCCAAGTGATCAGTTTGTGGAATAGCTAATCAATGACGTATCTCAAAAATGGCTCCTACGTGGCTTTAGTTTCAATCAGCTAACAGTAAGTATGTGTTTCTTGATAACGTACCAGTCTCACACTTCTAAACAGGCATGGTTCAAATGACCCAAAGAACTACTGTCTCCCCTCATGTCTATGGGGACTCATAGTGAGGTTTGACACATGTCTCGTTCGCTCTTCAATGGTGTGTGACCTGCCTTCCCATTCCAATCTGTAGCACCAATCTGGACTCACATGACAACTTCCACTGTGGAACATACATTGGTATCACTCCATCTCGATAGCATGGTCTGTTATGTCTGAAGTCGCTATCTACATCATTTTCAAGCTGGGGTGAGATTTGTCATCCTCAGATCAGTCTGCCTATACCGACCTGCATTGTAAACCCTAATCAGTACCATGAAGGTACTTCTATACTCAGAGTAAGGTTCAATCCTATGTCTAGAGGTAAGGACCTAATCATGCTTGCGAAGCACAAAGGAATGACTATCTCCCTAGAGGACACTCCCTGGCTGAACCCTCTATCTATGCACAATACTATAATATAAGTAGAACTCTTCTCGCTAGCTGGTCAATCGCTAAATAAGTTAAACTATGCATGTGATCATATACTAACCATCTAGTCTGTGTATGCCAGTTGTGGGTCCATGGATGTACTATCGTGCTGTCTGAAAAATCTGATCATAATGACTATCCCATCTGGGGGTCATACTATCATGTTTTCAGACTCTGTCCATATGCATCCCTATGAAACTGTTGCTAATGGTGCCTTGATAAGGTTATCTTGCAATATACATCTGACCCTAGGGTGTCCTGTCAAGACAATAATTGTAACAACCCACCCGTTCCGAGCCACGGGTCAAGTGTTAATATACAAAACTAAGTGCCTCGTAAATTAATTTTCTATTAATTTTTAAAATTTTAATATTAAATATTAGCTCGAAATAATCTAAGCCCCATGACCGAACCAAAATCCCACTACCATGCAAAGAATAGTCTAATATCAGAGTCCTCCAACTATCCTGACTCTAGCCATCCTTCCATGCTTATACATGTGGAGGCAATTCCGCATTAGTGAAAAAAACACTAAGTCATATAATTATAAGAAAAAATTAATATATTTCACAACATCATTAATTCGACTTTTACTGATTATGAGCCTATGTCCAGCTCATAATATACTCGGAAGGTGGCCGCCTATCCAGCTACAATCCCATGTACGCGCACACACGCTACATGGCCCTCCGCCTGTAGTTACCAATATTTGCCATTAACTCATCCTCTCAGTATCACAAGTGCATAATGAGCCGTCTTGTGCCACTCTGCCCTATCACCCATTTTGGCATGGGGACAAGTATTTTAAGGGTGCCACCTCGTGTCAAACCGAGTCAATTCGTTGTCCCCGGCTACACTCAGCACATGGTGGTCAAATGTGAGATTAGGCCAACCAAGACTGCCAAATATGAATATATATCATTTTGTGTATGCTACCTCGTGTCAGACTCAGTCAATTCGTTGACCCTAATTGATTTGCATGGTTCCATGGGAAGCATAGCCCTAATACCACCTATAACAACCCGGACCTTTCCAAGCCAAGGGCCAAGTGTTACTATACGAAACAAAGTGTCTCGTAAATTAATTTTCTTTTAATTTTCAATATTTTAATATTAAATATTATCTCAGAATAATCTAAGCCCCATGAACTGAACCAAAATTCCAAAGCCATGCAAAGAATATTGCAATAACAGAGTCCTTCAGTTGTCGCGACTCTACCCATACTTCCATGCTCATACATGCGGAGGTAATTCTGCGTTAGTCATAAAAACATTAAGTCATATAATTAGATGAAAAAATTAATATATTCCACAACATCATTAATTCGACTTTTAATGATTATGAGCCTATGTCGAGCTCTTAATATGTTGGGATGGTTGCTGCCCATCGAGCTACAATCCCATTTATGCGCACACACGCAACATAGCCCTTGGCATCTAGTTACCGATATTTGCCATGGACTCACCCTCTAGGTGTCACAAGTCCTTAATGATCCATCTTTCATCACTGCACCCAATCACCCCTTTCAGCAAGTAGGCAGGTATTTTAAGGATGCTGCCTCGTATCGGAGTCAGTTATTTCGTTGACCCAGGTTGCCCTTAGCACATGGTGGTCGAATATGAGCTCAGGCCGACCAAGACTCCAAAATATTAATATATGACATTTTTTGGAAGCTGCCTTGTGTAAGATTGAGTAAATTCGTTGACCCTGGTTGCGCTCGGTGCATGGTGGTAAAATGTGAACTCAAACCAATCAAAACTCCCAAAAATGAATATATGACACTTTGTGGGTGCCGCCTCGTGTCAAATTGAGTCCATTGTTGGCCCCAATTGCGCTCGGCGCAAGGTGGTCGAATGTGAACTCAGCCCAACCAAAGTCTAAAATATGAATATATAACAGTTCAAGTAATTATACGGACCTGAAATGTTTATTAGGCACCCGCAACTATGACACACAATCCTAATATTAATGAAGCTTCTCGAATGCCTTCCCTTTGTGAGCCAAAAGTGCTCACACACTATCAAGTTGATGTTTTATTCGCCATCAACATAATTCTCATTTATATAAAAGAATCTGTATGGAATTTAAAAATCATTACATTATATTTTATAAAAAAAAACGTAATCATTCATAATTATATCATTTAAGTGTTAACGGGAAGTCAAAAAAATAACTATTGAGCTAAAACAATTATTCATAAATATCATTTTGCCGGTACTCTCAAGGTTATAATTCATTATTTATGATATTGATTCTTAAAATTTAATTTGATTAATTATTATTTATGGTTCGTTATAAGATTCATAAAACCCTAATTAAAATAACCTAATTATTTTTTTTTGGGTTTCACAATCTCCACATCTTGGGAGTTTTGCCCTCGAAAGTATATTAGGGTTATAAAACATTGGTGTTTTACAATCTCCGCAGCTTGGGAATTTTTGTCTTCAAAAAAATATAATAGCTTAAGAGAAAATTACTTATTTATCTAATTTCTTTATTATCCTATCTTAGGCATTTCTTCTTTATACGCTGGTCTAATTGTATCTAGCTTTGGTATAATTATATCTAGCTCTATAGAAATAATTTTAAACATCTTTATATTTTCATTAAAAAAATTTTATTTCAGACAAATCACGATTTACAATTTTATTTATGTATTTATTTATTTTATTTATTTTATTTTTTTATTTAAGCATTGCAACTAATGTGCATAGCTAAAGTGGGGCACACTATTCAATGATACTGTTACCCAGATCGCATAGGTGTCGCATACCAACCATACTACGTAGATATCACCGCTGATTATAAAGTTGTCCCATATACGCTCATTTGTTTAGGTATCACGTGCACCTAGCATGACACATAAGTGGCACACCCATAATTACTTACCATCTAAAACAATAAAAATTAATTCAATAAAAGAATGATGAATGCATCTATTTTTTTTTTTACCCTTGGGACAATGGACTTTTGGACTTTCAACAAGGTCAAGATTGATTTGAATGGTTCTATGGGAAACATAACCCTAATTCCATTCCATGCAAAGAATAGTGTAATAACAGAGTCCTTTAGCTGTCCCGACTCTACCCATCCTTCCATGCTCATACCCGCGGATGTAATTCCGCATTAGTGATAAAAATACTAAGTCATATAATTAGATGAAAAAATTAATATATTCCACAGCATCATTAATTTGACTTTTAATGATTATGAGCCTATGTCGAGCTCTTAATACGTTGGGAGGGTGGCAGCCCATTGAGTTACAATCCCATGTATTGGCACACATGCTTCATATCCCTTGGCCTATAGTTACTGATATTTTCCATGGACTCACCCTCTACGTGTCACAAGTCCTTGATGAGCCATTTTTAACCACTACGCCCTATTACCCCTTTTGGGATGGGCGCACGAATTTTAAGGATACTGCCTCGTATAGAAGTGAGTAAATTCATTGACCCTTGCTACGCCCGGCGAGTGGTGGTCAAATGTGAGCTTAGGCCGACCAAGACTCTGAAATATTAATATATGACATTTTGTCAGTGCTGCCTTGTGTAAGACCGAGTAAATTCATTGACCCCGGTTGCGCTCGGTGCATGGAGGTCGAATGTGAACTCAGACCAATGAAAACTCCCAAATATGAATATATGACATTTAGTGGGTGTTGCCTCGTGTCAGATTGAGTCCATTTGTTAGCCCCGATTGTGCTCGGCACATTGGGGTCGAATGTGAACACTGCCCAACCAAGACTCTAAACTATGAATATATAATAGTTAAAGTAATTATACGGATCTGAAATTTTGATGAGACACCCACAAATATGACACACGATCCTAATATGAGTGAAGCTTCTCGAATGCCTTCCCTTTGTGAGCCAAAAATGCTCACACACTATCAAGTTGATGTTTTATTTACCATCAACAGAAATCTTATTTATATAGAAGAATATATGTGGAATTAAAAAAGTCATTACATTATATTTTATAAAAAAGAACGTAATCATTCATAATTATATCATTTTAGTGTTAACGGAAAGTCAAAAAAAGAAACTATTGAGTTAAAACAATTATTCATGAATATAATTTTCCTCGTCTCTCAAAGTTAAAATTTATTATTTACGATATTGATTCTTAAAATTTAATTTAATTAATTATTATTTTTGGTTCGTTATAAGATTCATAAAACCCTAATTAAAATAACCTTATTATTTTTTTTTGTGTTTCTAAATCTCCACACCTTGGTAGTTTTGCCCTCGAAAATATATTTGGGTTATAAAAAATTAGGATTTTACAATCTCCCAAGATTAGGAATTTTTATCCTCAAAAAAATATAATAGGTTAAGAGAAAATTACTTACCTATCTAATTACTTTATTATCCTATCTTAGGCATTTATTCTTTATACATTGGTATAATTGTATATGGCTTTTGTATACTTATATCTAACTGTATAGAAGTAATTTTAAAAATTCTTTATATTTTCATTAAAAAAATTTATTTGAAAAAAATTACGATTTATAATTTATTTATTTTATTATTTTTATTTGTTTATTTAAGCATTGTCACTCATATGCATAGCTAAAGTGGGGCAGACTGTCTAATGACACTGTTATCCATATCGCACAGGTGTTCTCTACTACCTAGATAACACTATTGATCGTAAAGGCATCCCATATACACTCATTTGTTTAGGTATCACATGTACATAGCATGACACATAAATGACACACCCATATTTACCATCTAAAATAATAAAAATTAATTCTATAAAAGAATGATGAATGTATCTAATTTGTTTTTTACCCTTGGGACAGGAGACTCTCAGACTTTCAACAAGGTCAAGATTGATTTGCATGGTTCTGTGGGAAACATAGCCCTGATACCACCTGTAAACGAAACTAAGTGTTTCGTATATTAATTTTCTTTTAATTTTCAATATTTTAATATTAAATATTAGCTCGAAATAATCTCAGCCCCATGAACCGAACTAAAATCCCACTGCCCTGCAAAGAATATTGTAATAACAGAGTCCCTAGCTGTCTCAACTCTACCCATCCTTCCATGCTCATACCGGCGGAGGTAATTCCGCGTTAGTGATAAAAACATTAAGTTATATAATTACATGAAAAAATTAATATATTCCACAACATCATTAATTCGTCTTTTAATGATTATGAGCCTATGCTGAGCTCTTAATATGTTGGGTGGGTGGCCGCCCATCGAGCTACAATCCCATGAATGCGCACACACGCTACATGATCATCGGCTGGTAGTTACCGATATTTGTCATGGACTCACCCTCTAGGTATCACAAGTCCGTAATGAGCCATCTTTCACTACTATGCCCTGTCACCACTTTCGGCACGGGGACAGTTATTTTAAGGTACTGCCTCGTGTCGGACCCCTCGGCTCAAATGTGAGCTCAGGCCAACCAAGACTCCTAAATATCAATATGTGACATTTTGTCGGTGCTGCCATGAAACACCGAGTAAATTCGTTGACCCTGGTTGCGCTCGGTGCATGGTGGTCGAATGTGAACTCAGACCAATCAAGACTGCCAAATATGAATATATGACATTTTGTGGGTGCTGCCTCGTGTCAGATTGAGTCCATTCGTTGGCCCTGATTGCTCTCAACGCATGGTGGTTGAATGTGAACTCACCCCAACCAAGACTCCCAAATAGGAATATATAACAGTTCAAGTAATTATACGGACCTGGAATTTTTATGAGGCACCCACAACTATGACCCACGATCATAATGTGAATGAAACTTCTCGAATGCCTTCCCTTTATGAGCCAAATGTGCTCATAAACCATTAAGTTGATGTTTTATTTTCCATCAACAGAACTCTTATTTTTATAGAATAATATGTGTGGAATTGAAGAAGTCAGTACATTAAATTTTATAGAAAAGAATGTTATCATTCATAATTATATCATTTATGTGTTAACATATCATTGTGCCGGTACTCTAAAGGTTATAATTTATTATTTATGATCAACCAATTCTACCTTAGCTGACTGAACATGTGGACACCCTGACTATGCCTATCAGATTCAAATGGAACTCTTATGAAATGGAAAGAACTAGTGGGTCTCTAAGTCCAACATGACATGCCTATCAGATTCCTGCTAACATCTGCCGACATCTAGGTATAAGATGAGATCTTACACCCATTCTACCTATGCTTGCACCAAATGCTCTACTCACATTCAACTGAGCAACCAATTTGATAAGTTGATAAAAATCCATAGAAATGACCTGTTAGCTCAACTAAGGTCGGTTCCACTTACTTCTGATCAAGTCCTTAACACAATGTTAAGGAACTAACATATGACAAAATCTACATTTAAAGAAAAGGACAAAAACATACCTATCAGCTTGACTCGGAGCAGTCTTTGAACACACATCACCTAAATAAATATATTGCATCTTAATCGACCAACAGTGGCTCTGATACCAAAACTGTGACACCCCAAATCTGATTCACGCTCATGAACCGAACTGGCATGTTACGGGCCCCGGTTAAGTTGGCTAACCCAAACCCAACTCGTATGGATCTAATCTTGGCGTCTTAAGATGGACAGTCTCCCTTAAAGGTGCAATTTGGGGCCACCCTGTCAAAAGAACATATACAATATATATACATATATAAGATATTAGCTTTCACATAGAATTCTAATCTACTATATGCATCATTTTCTGAATCTTGGGTCTCAGCCCACCTGTGCAATCTATTCATATTTCACATCATCTCATTATGTCTTAGCACTTAATCACATTTCATCATCATGTCTTTGCATTTAATCATATCATTTTTAGTATAATAAAATCATAAATAAAGTATTAAACATTTAATTACCTAACATGTGTGTCCAAGAAACCTCACTGCCCTCCGTCCGGATTGGCACCTCTATCTCATACTTGTCACCTACATAGAGTATAAAAATGCATCAATAACGAGTATTAGTGGTTCAAAACACAACTAATATCCAACTGGCTATGAGAGCAAACTCTCATATGAAAGAAAATATTCATATACTCCTCGTGAACTCTCTGAAGGGGACCTACTAAGGAGCCACTGGGCTGCAGACCCAGTAGCATCCTAAACTGGCTGATCTATTGGATCTGATGCGTCTCACGACATTTTCTTACTTCATTTTTTGATCTCAAATCCTAAGCCCTCTCCTTACCTCCATATTTCTACTGGCCTTGAGCACGAAGGCCAAGTACTCTCAAGTAGTCGCCTTTAGTACCCTTTGAACCACAAGCCCGGACATGCGTTGTACTTAATAGTACCCGTAAACCTCCACGTTCTTTGGGTGTCAGGAACTCAAATGCGGAGTTGTCATGATCTCTCATGATTGGAATAGTCCACTCACTAATCCAGAGCCCGCTTTGACTGTCATGACATCCGCTCATGGTATGTGTAAGTCGGTTTCACCATCTCTTGTCTCACTGAAACCTCGGTAAAATTATATATATAGGCCTAGGAAGGGATTTATAAAATAGGCTCGGAGGCAACTTGCAGTGAATCTTGTTTTTTAAATCATTCTCATGGGATCTCATCATCGAAGGTTATTAATTCAGAAAACTGTTCGGCTAAATGACCCGAGTAAAGTGGGATCCGATAAAACTCTAAGTAACCAGTCCTATAAGTAATAAATCAAATATACAATAGAATAGAGCATAAAACAGGGATAAATCCTAATCGGACCTAGTAGAAGCTCCAAGCATGTCTACATGCCTAGGTGGCGAGCTCTTACTTTTACCTATAATTAGGATGCATCAAACTCATCCTAGTTATCACACTCACAATGCAATTATCATCAATCAAACAAGTCAACAATCATTAGTGTAAAAATAATTCTAACTCATCCTATTCATACCAATTTTATTGTGTTTTTCTAAGTTACGTTACAATCAATTAGCATACTCAAATTTAGTTTACCTAATTAGATCATTAGCGTTCATCCATTATCAATCACATCATGCAAATTAGTACTTCATTTAGCATCGGACCTTTATCTTATTCGCAATTAGACATTCATCACGATAATTAAACAAGCCTAGCATGTTGTGCTAATAATCATCAATTATAAATAATTCAATCGGAGGTAATTATACCTCTTGTCGTCAATAATCGGCAACGGCTAGGGTTTTGTCATGCATTTCGGAGCTCGAATTCGGCGCTCGTTGGCATCTAAAGTTCGATCGGGTTCGGCTGGAAGAGCTCCGTGGAAGATCCAGCGAATTCCTGAGAATCTAGTATTTTGATAGGTTCGAGCGGTTTTCCGGCGGTTTCAGTGGTTTTTCGGCGACTCTTCTAACGGTTTTATCGCGACCACTCTGGTGTAAGGGTCGGCACCGGTTCGGCAAGCTTGACCCATTGCCGGTGACGACAAGGGCAGCCGGAGGCAGCGGCAGCGACCGTGATGAAGCGTATGAGTGGGCAGCGACTTGGATTTGGGAAAGAAGAAATAGGGTTGGTGTTGGTTGGTGGCATACTCATAAAAAAAACTTGACTCTGCTATAAGTTGAGTTAAAATAATTACTAACTTGTAATAAATTCTATAAACAAATCTAGAAAAATTGAGAAAAATTCCATAAAATAAAAAAAGCATCACAACATCTAAATGAAATGCTCTATAATTAATAACCCACCCAACTACCACATAGCACAAACTAGCACGGTAAACGGCCTAAAATTAATTATACGAATTAATACATATAAAAATAAAAATAAACTAGCATACTCTAATATATTCTGATTATTCATTCTTTTTACTATATTCATGACGCTATCATCATATATTTGGATACACATGACCCTCATAGCTCATACATGCGATCGGCGTCAACTCAGTATATGTGTTCTGAAACATACTTAACTCGATTTGACGGTTGAACCGATCGGCTAACGACTATAAAACCGGGACTTGAATCGTGGGTTTTACACATCCACTACTTATGCCCACCCATCCTAAAATGTTATTAGTTTGTAAAGGAACTTTTTTTACAGAAGCTTAATCAAGGAGCTTTAATTTGTCCGAATGCTATCTGCTTTAATTGTTTTTGGGCTGATCTTGTTGGCGCAATGTGCAAACCTGATCTGACGGCTACAGGTTCAGCAGCTGTTGGACCCATAAATAGGAGCCATTAGGTGGATACCTGTATTGGTCTAACTGCTTCCTATTTCAGTTATTTTGTTGGCCCATCAGTTGTTTAATGGCGGGAATTTTTCCCCATAAAACGTCTATTGGGTACTATGGTAGTGTATTTAATATGTTCTAAAAGAAATAAGTGTGATTTCTAATTTGTTTATAATGTTATGCCATTCTACCTAACCGATGATCGCCCACATCGAAGGCAGTTGAACTTTCAGGCTATTCGAAAGCATAAATCTACTTGGATATTTTGAGTTCAAACAGTTTAAAATTCATCCATCCCTCACAACTATGTTAGTTTTTTTCTCGAAAGAAATGATTTGAGCTTTTTCACAACTATGTTAGTTTTTTTCTTGGAAGAAATGATTTGAGCCTTTTACTGAATAAAAGAAGACATTTTTTTATATTTCTAAGTGGTAAGGTAATCAAAACTAGCTACTAGAAATAAAAGAAAACTCAAATTGTCAAAAGACTAAAATAGCCTCACTTAAGGGAGGGTTAGGTTTAACAACTTATTTTAAAAAAATATTGAGGTCAATCCTGCCTGATGCTGCTGTTCGCCGAAGGGACCACGGCACTCAAGGTTGAGGGTGTTTGAGCTTGACTGCTGAGTGCTAAGAGTGGTCAGTGTTGGACTTGGGCAGCCAGGTGCTACCCACAGGCCCCTCAAGCCCGGGGTGAGAGGGTCTGGTGCCAATAAGTCATGGGTAGTAGGATCTCACCATTTTTATGTATATAGTTAGGCTGATTTAATATTTTTTTATTATAAGACCAACCAAATGATAGTTTTATCATTATTTTAAAAAATTCTCGTTTTTTGATAATTAATTTTTGTTCACTACAATTGGTGATATAAAAAAAATCCTCCACTGTCCAGTAAAAAACTCAAACAATTTTTGTTAGGCCCTCTTTCGTTAGTATTGAAAGAAATGTAAAAGGCATGAAAATATTAAATAGTCAATTTTACTGAAATTTATATATATGCAATATATTCTAAAAAAAGAGTTCTTTTATAATGTATTTTTTGTTCAAATTAATTATAATATCTTAAAATAGCCCACCCAATATTTCTTTGTCTACATAGATTTAAACTTGTCTATTTATATGGATAAGTTCTAACAAATTCTGAGGAATATATATTTGCCCTTCGAAATCTGCAGAAATTAGAAGCAATAATTTGTGCTATTCTGAAACTATCGGAGAAAATTTGTGAAAAACTTGAACTGGCCATGATTTCACGCCGGTAAGGAAAAAACAGAAGGGTTATGAACGTCTATAAAAAATCACGTCTAATTATTGGATAAGGGTAAAAAATTTTCGAAGAAAATAAAAGGGGGCACGTATTTATTGCTCCAAAGAAGAGAAACAATAAGCGAGGCCTTAAAGAAGGCACGTCCCCCATATGAAGAAGATGTCACTGCCTTAAAGAAGGACTGCATTGCTGTTGTTCATAGCTTGGAAGATCCCTGCTTTGCCACTGTTATAGCCTGCAAAAGCCCTTAGGGGAGCCCTACCTTACTGAGTAGAAGTTTTGCTATTGCCCACAAAGGAAAGGCTTTGCTGTCACATCTTGCTGCTGGAGAGCCAGAGTCACCGCCAATGCCTGAAAATCTCCGACTTACGCTACAGATCTACTAGAAGGGGTTTGCTTTGTTTAATTTCTTTTGGAGATAAAAACAGAAATGTCTCGTCCTACCTTGCTCCGCCTCCACGACTACCAACATGGAAAAGATTGGAGAGTTCCTTGGCCGGTGCACATTGGAGCCTTGATGTGATTGCAGTTGAGATTGCTGAATGGTGGAGCTTTCATTTGTGGCTGTTGCCATGGACGCTGGTGTTTATCACCACCCCTGGGAGTCATACCGAATTAGGAAGGTGTATAGAAGATATCAGTGCACAGAGCGGCTGGTGTTCTCCACCTACCGCCGCCAATTGATGCTCCTGGAGTTATGCCAGCCTTGCCATGAAGCTTGCCAGAGTCAGGACGTCCCTAGTGAAACATAGATTAATTGGGAGAAAAAAGAAAAGAAACCTTGCTACCAATGTTGCTGCAGGAAGTTCATTAACTGTTCTGTTCTGTTACTGTTGTCACTGGAAAGGAGTTGCTTGTCATGCTGCCATCATGCCTGGGACATCACCATCACAGCCATCCGGTACCATGAGCCCACGCAAGGAATACGTGAAGGAACAGAGCCCCATCTGACCATCAAGATGTTGCAGCCATGATAGAGGAGGTGCTGAAGCCTACACCAGAGAAGAGCTGCGGAGAGAGGAGTATTGCTACCGTCATAACACCAGAGCTTGCTGGGGGAGGAGGAGAAGGACCGCCTTGCTGTCGGATCATCTGAAAAGGGAGACTCCTTGACGTCCCACTACCGAAGTAAAGGCAGACATGCTGCTGTGAAGAGAAGGGAGAAAGCAAAACAGAGGAAAGCAGCAGCAAAAGATCACCTTTGTGGATCGTTTTCCAACCAATGTTGGTCGTCCCTGGCCCCGCCGTGGTGTCCAATGTGAAACCAGTAAAGTGATATTTGGATTTGGATGGAGTCGTACTAGAGTTAGATGCTCCCATTGCTAAAATTTTGGAAGTAAGATGTTAATCGGAGCAGGGCAGAAATAGAAAGTCACAAGTTTGCAAACCTTTGTTAGTCTAGTTAGGCTATATCCGGCCACGTTGCCATTGCCATTGGGTCCCTTTCATTGTAAGGAACTAAAACAAGTCCAGATTCGCTATCAAGAAAGCTTGTGGTTGTTGGGTTTATCTCACATCAGTCGTAGATGATATTTGTGAGTTGTATATAGGCTAATGGAAAAGCCTAATTCCTTAAGTTAACTTTTAGAATAAGAGAAGCTAGTGACACCTATTTCAACTTCATTTTTGTACCCAAAGGGCCCAACAATGGTATCAGACCTTGTTTGGGAGACCCACTGGCCCAAAAGTTGGCCCGTGACACCTATCCCTTTTAAGGCCCAAAGGGCCCAACAGTCGTCACCTTGGAACTTTTCTCTCCCATGATTTCAAACTCGGTGTGACAAATTTTCCCTATTTCGGGTTATAAAGCCTAAATTAAATTCTTCATCAAAGCATTGCACGGGAAAGGCTATGTATGGGTCAAAGGGAAAAAAAATTTATGTGACAAAAGTTTTACTAAGATTTGTAATTTGTGAAGGAGTTGAAAATTAGTAGATTGTGAGTACCAATCTCACTATCGATTTACTTTAGGATTCAAGTTGAACCCTAGGGAATCACATAAAATTTCGTATGTGATATTTTTTATAATGACCTAGCCCATTGTGCAACGTAAATGGGCTAAGTCATTTCTTTGAAATAGTTAACCCAAGTTAAAGATATATAGTCTATTCCCACTTATAAACATGATCTTCTCCTACTACGTATTAGATGTGGGACTAAGTTGAGGGACCTCACTACCCACCCACCTTAAGAAGTTTCGTCTCCGAAATTCCTACACTTAGCCCGTTGCTAGACCCAACCCACGATCTTCTATGGCCCATAACCGAGAGCATAGCCAACGTCCCTAGTCCAGCCCACCATCTAACACAGAACCAGGTTGCTCTGATACCATTGATAACGACCCGGCTCAAAGTGCAGCAGAATGGTTTAAGTCATCTTTTCATAGTAGTTAACTTAAGTTAAAGATTTATAGTCCATTCCCACTTATAAAGAAGATCTTTCTCCCAATAGGTATTAAATGTGAGACTAAGTTGAAGGATCTCACAATCCACCCACCTTAGAAAATTTTGTCCCTAAAATTCCTACACTTAGCACATTGCTTGCACGAACCTATGACCTTCTATGGCCCATGACCCACGACCTTCCATGGCCCATGACCGAGAGTTTAGCCAACGTCCGTAGTCCAGCCCAACATCTAACACGGAACTAGGTTACTCAGATACCATTTGTAACGGCCCGGCCCAAAGTGCAACGTAATGGGACTAAGTCATTTCTTTAAAATGGTTAACCAAAGCTAAAGATCTATATTTCATTCCCACTTACGAATAGGATTCTCTCCTAATACATATTGGCTGTGGTACTAAGTTGAGGAATCTCACAATCTACCCACCGTATGAAATTTTGTCCCCAAATTCTAACACTTGGCCCATTGCTAGCCCCAACCTAAGACCTTCCATGGCTCGTGACCCATGACCTTCCATGGCCCATAACCAAGAGCCTAGCCAACGTTCATAGTCTAGACCACCATCTAATATGGAACGAGGTTACTCTGATACTATTTGTAATGACCCAGCCCAAAGTGCAACATAATGGTCCTTAGTCATTTCTTTAAAATAGTTAACTGAAGTTAAAGATCTATAATCCATTCCCACTTATACATGCGATCTTCTCCCAGTAGGTATTAAAAGTGGGACTAAGTTGAGGTATCTCACAATCCACCCTCCATAGGAAATTTTGTCCCTAAATTCCTACACTTGGCCCATTGCTAGCCCCAACTCACGACCTTCCATGGACTGTCACGAAGAGCCTACCCAGCGTCCGTAGTCCAGCCCACCATCTAACACGGAACTAGGTTTCTCTGATACAATTTGTAACGACCCGACCAAAAGTTCAACGTCATGGGCCTAAGTCATTTCTTTAAAATGGTTAACTCAAGTTAAAGATCTATAATCCATTCCCCCTTATAGGCAAGATCTTCTCCCAATAAGTGTTAGATGTGGGACTAAGTTGAGGGACCTTACAATCTACCCACCCTAGGAAATTTTGTCCCCGAAATTCCTACACTTGGCCCGTGACTAGCCCCATCCCATGACCTTCCATAGCCCGTGACCGAGAGCCTAGCTAATGTCCACAATCCAACCCACTATATCTAACACAAAACGATGCTTTGATACCATTTGTAACGACCCGGCCTATAGTGTAACGTAATGGGCCTAAGTCATTTCTTTAAAATGGCTAACTGAAGTTAAAGATCTATAGTTCATTCCCACTTATAACCAGGATCTTCTTCCAGTAGCTATTAGATGTGGAACTATGTTGAGGGATCGCACATTTTGTGCCAGTGACAATTTATTTTTATCGCACTATTTCTTTACGTGGCAAGACGTCTCGCTTCCACCAAACCCTCAACCCCGAATCGAAAGACACAATCTGCGGGGGTGGACAATCCTGCATTTGAACATAGTTTTGGCAACTCCACTGGGGATCATCGAGTGGTAACAGTGCAGTTTGAAGAGATAATGTGTACGAAAAGATGGGGAATTTTGCAAGACAAAAAGGCTCTAGTGAAGGGGATCCTTCCAACACACTTGCAATAAATAAATCAGAAATACAAATACAATCCACTACAAATGTGGGCGACTCTGCCTCCGTGCAACATGCAAACTCGAACAAAGAACTGTAGACAACTTGAATTAACACTTGACGATACACTCACCTTAAATAAGCAAGCCTCTGTCGCAATGGGAATTGCATCCAGAAGAGAAGATGCCAAACCAGTAAATTAGAGAAGTCCTCATAAAATGCACAACCCAACAAACTGTAAAAACCCCGAAAATAATAACAACAATAATTATTATTATAATTTTCCTAAAAAAAAAAAAAATGGTACAGCGAGGAACGAGTCATTATTTTTAACATTTCTAAGTTTGGGGTCCATTTAACATGATTGTTTTAATTCCTGTCTATCGAGTCACTTTTAGGCTCGAGTAAGATTTGATTATCGACGGTCTCAATTCGAGTTTTTCGTCCATAGGTATATTAGATATACCTATATGTGGGTCCCACTACAATTGTTGGAATTCCAGATCGTGCCACGTGGCAAGATCTGAGCCATCCACGTCACTCCTGGTTTTCCTATATAATTTCTCACCACGACCTCGGAGTGTTAACGCCGGCGCTACTT
>JAVDBV010012576.1:1177-12194 GCA_032619315.1 Piper longum
TAATTTTAGAATATGTTATTCAAGTTAGAACTCGATTATTTTATTTTATAATATTTCACTGTATTTTTAATATTTTTTAGGATGTATTTTGTAATATTGACTTGAGTCTGGAGCGAGTTAAATTTTTATTACAAAACTACCCCCGCACCTAAACCCTTTTTTTTTTATCCCTGACTATGTTAGGACACGTTATTTATTAATTTTGGATGGGTTATTAGGTTTAGAGCATGTTATTCAAGTTAGAACTCGATTATTTTATTTATGACATTTTATATACATATAAGAATTCATATTGTTGGTGGAAGAGAAGGATATATATACATATAAGAATTCATCAGATCAGGCGTGAAAGATAATGCTCCAAACGTGCCCACAACTCAATCTCATTTGCTACCCTTGAAGAGATATTGCTAACTTCATATTGACAAATAAGTGTGACTAGGAGAGTGTCAACCTTTAAACTAACAGCTCGATTGACACAATTTAGTTAAGGTGAAAGTCAAGTCATACTCGAATCAAACGAACGCGAACATATCACGATTCAATTTAAATTAATTTAAAGTTCGTACTACATATCATAGTTTTAAGTAATATATCGTACCACCTGATTGTACCCAAAATTTAGTATGATTAAAGTCTTGTATTATTTTAATCCATGGTCTATTAATGTGAAATTTTCACAAAATTCTCTTTTTTTGATGAAGTACATTTTAAATCTTGGTCGACCTAGTTGAGTGAAATATAAACGGTATAAATTTGGTGTGATAATTGATACGGCCTATTTAAAATTATGTTATTAATTGTAGCGAATTGCTCACAAATATTTTTTAAGGCTGTGGGCTCGTGGAATGCCTGTTTATAACCCACTCATTTGTCAATGCAAAATCGCCCATTGAGGAAAGAAGGGAGATTGGTGATGATGGATTAGCTCTTGACTAGCAGATTATCAAAACCCAAAACAATGTCTTCCTCTCCTCCTTTCTCTTCGTAACAAACCCAAAAAATGTTGCCTTGTCCATAACAGGCCAATTTAAGCTGAGAACACACCAAGTATCTGCACATGAAAAATTAGGATTAAATGTGAAATTGAGCAGTGCAATGATTTTGCCTGGTTATGGAGTTTGCAGCCTTGCATTTCAGAGCTAAATTAGTGTTTCTTAAGGCAAAACCTAGCACTCGGTAGGATAATGAAGTATCTCCAGAGAATTATGTATGTTTACCAATTATTCTTCCACAACTTAATAATACTACAAATGCTTAATGGGGAAGTGCACCATGTTAATCAAATAATGTGGATAATGGCAGACCAAGGCAAGGCATGCTGTTTCCAATTGATTGCATGTAAAATTTTATAGTAGCAGGTCTCGGGCTGGTAATTAAATCGGATACTGAACCTGACCCGACCTTAAAATTTCGGGTTTTGGTTGAGCCTTATCGGACTTAGGTCTGGGCGGCTTCCCTATTAAAACCGATGAATATTGTGTGTGAATTTGGGTCCAAACCGATATGAATTCTGTTGAAAAAAATATTTTTTTGTCACACCCAGACCAAATCCCATCCAATGACAAAACCAAATTAGCCTGATTAGACGATAACTTCACTGTCGTTATACAAAGGAACATTAATCTCAATGTAAAATGTACCTAGCGTTCTGCAACAAAGCTGTTGGAAATCATATTTATTAAGCATCTATATATCTAAATATATAGGAAAACCTAATATTATGGAATAATTAATGAAAGGTCTTTTCCCTGCATCTACCAGCCAAAAATTTCAATATAAACCTTAAAAATACATTTTTTGTCTAGGCTGATGAATAATGAAGGTGCAAAAGATAATGTATATGTCACTGTGTTGATATAAATATTGCCCAGACTTTAGGATTAGTTTGTAATTAAGTTTCTAATAAGATTATATGTATGTGAATGTGAAAGCTAGCTCTTGTTCTTGACTGTACATGTATGATGCCTTCTTCTAGAACTCCTTATCCATATTTTTGCATCAATTTTCCTCAACTACCATTCATCATATTGTATATATATCTTTAAAAAAAAAACAAATATTGATGGAAAGAGTGCATGATCCTCCTGATTTCAACGGCGAGTTGCTAAGGATGCTGCTAGCTAGCTCTGATTCTCATTTTTTGAAAAATGCATGGTTCCTTGTGTGCAGATCAAGTCTGTTGATTTGCATGTCCTTTTCTTCTTGGGTTCATCGTCCAAAGCTCACCAAAACCAGCTGTTCAAATTTCATACCTTTGAATATCTTACTGGAAAGTTTCCATGACACAGCAGCAACAAAGTCTTCTCCCAATTGTCTGCAACGTGGCCTTCTGGAAAGTTATTAAACAAACAAGTGAAGTCTGATGTTGTTAAAGTCTTCTCAAATCAAGGTATCCTTCAATCTGGCATAAAAACACATGAAATAAATGCTAATAAAGTAGGTGCATTAAAATTAATTTACTGGGTTACCAACAATTTCTTCTTTAATGAATTTCTATTATATGTTAACTTGATGTATTTGTAAAGAAAGGTAGGGTATGATATTATCATTACTTTTTTATTTTATTAGGATAAAGGCCGACCCACAAAGTATAGCGTGGTTTTAGGTGGTATGGAAGGATTGACTTTTGGAGCAGTCCAGGCCTGACCCAAGCTGGGTCAAAGTCATTATATGATCTTGCACACGGGTCCTGGAATTTCTATTATTTGATTATTACGATACAGTGCTCAAACCACACTATCTAATTTTAAAGCTCGCGGTTTTTTTCACCCGTGTTTTAAAATTTTAGCTTCAGGTTAAGGTTTTATTTGTTTGTTATCTTACTTGGTTGAACCAGTCTTGAATCAACTTAGCTTTTAGACCATAAATATAGGGTTCAGATGACCATATAAATATATTATAAAGGTTAGGTATGTCTCCTCTATAGATAATAATTTTAGTTACATTACAACAAAGTATGATTTATTAGCATATACTCAAAGTATATGGGTTATTACTTGTGTTAGCTTAGGATTTCACGGTAGATATAAGTTGTTGTAGCGTTTAGTATCTATTTTGGATTTTTTCAAACCATCTCTTTTGTATGCATTTTAGAAATTTTGGACTATTAGGTTGCCCATGTGGGCCAAGTTTTGACTGAATCTTAGATTTCAACCTAGTTGAGTATAATTTTTTGAGGCCCGTTTAGCTTATTTGCCTCAATTTTTGTTTATAGAGACTTAATTAGGCTTGACTTTTATCGGTATTGATTTGAGTTTTTTGGCTATATATATATATATTTATTTATTTATATACTCTATGTAGACTGCACTAGGCCCACAAATTTTTGAGCATTCAGATTATGCCATGTGGTAAGATCAATGCCACCTAGTCAGTCCTAGTTTCTCATCTCTCTCTTGAAACCCTAGCTGCCTCCCACTATTTTGGAACTTTCTTAACTTTACCATCGTCGCCACTTTCGATCTTTAATGGTGAGTCTCTGGCCGCCCTACGACCTCCGGACCAGTACCACTCCAACAACCTCATAGCATGCTATTGACCAAAACCCTCCACCAGCATCGGCAAAGCTGCAGTTGCTGTCAACGAAGGCATTTTGTTCGTCAGTTTTCCACTTTGCCACCACCTTTTGGGCCATTTTCTGGCGCCGACAACCTCCATTTGGTGACGCAGATCACCTAGCTTGACTCCCCTCATCATGTCAAACATTTTGACCCCTCCCTGACCTCTACCGCACTGCAATCGTTGCTAGTGACTCCATCATTTTCGATGTCATTTTCAC
Organism: Piper longum; assembly: GCA_032619315.1. Lineage (NCBI taxonomy): Eukaryota > Viridiplantae > Streptophyta > Magnoliopsida > Piperales > Piperaceae > Piper > Piper longum. The sequence goes on from JAVDBV010012576.1 coordinate 4,959, forward strand.
CATTTCAGGTTATTTTTCGTCAAGTTAGCGGCCGGACTCCGTCGGGCATTGTCACCATCACCCTCCCTGTCCCCTCCCATGTCGAGCGATCGGCGACAACCTTCCTCGTGCCACAGACGACATTTTTTGGCGACGGGCACTAGCGGCTCCATTTGCCCGCTTCGGTTTGCGCCTGCCTTGCCCTAGTTGCCTGTTTGCCCTTAAATTAATGTAGAACTTGCCCTAGTTTCGACCATCTAAATTAATGTAGGACTTGACCTTGCATATATGATCCTCTTCCTAGCACTATATTTCTAGTTTTTATCAAGTTTTCAATAAGCTGAGAGTTTGTGGACTTGACCTTGTATATATGGTGAACGAAAGCATATATAGGTCGCAACAAGCTTTGCATTAGTGAGATGGTTATTCAATTCTTGAAGATCCTGACATCTCTACCTCTTGAGATTCCTTACACCCGGAGAGGCATGGTGTAGATGACAATTATTGTGTATAGTATACGTCTAAATTTGTAGTATCAGAGGGTATTGAAGACAATTGCTTGAGAGTAATCGACCTTTTGTGCTTTGGGCTAGGAGTTTTTAGAAGTTTGGAACAGGCTTAAGTTATGTATTTTTTTTTCCAAAGAGTGTCACTAGTTATTGCAAAGAAAGGCATTTGCCGAGAGTGGCACAACACCACTTTAGTTCGGGATATTATCTAATATGTATCTTGATGTCCCTCACTAGATGTCTTTTGAGTGTTTCTATGGAGATTATATACTATTTCCCTTCATCGCGGAAATCAAATTTTACTTGTCATTTTATACTAGTTATTTTTTGGAGCAGTGACACCGTTGTTAACATTTTTTTTCCTATTATATATATAGGTCATGTGTTCTTATTTATTGAGTCAACTTTGGTGGAAGGACAAATAGGTACTACACACACTTGTATTTAGTGCATCTTGTTTCCTTTCATGTTTTGGACTATGTTTGATGTGTGCCTTTATGTATTAGTTGATGTGTTGTGATATATGCTCTAACCAACTTATTTATCAGCAGATCAGACATGGTATCAAGTCTCTTAATGAGACATTCTGACATCAATTCCAACAGTTATTTTGACATATTTATCCATCTAAATTACCCATTTTTATATTTTAACTCTAATTGTGTGTTGAGTATACATAACTTCTTATTAGGTTGTTACACGCATCTATTCATCTTTTCCTATTGAATATCGGCCTTTGTGCTCTAGGCTATTAGTTATATGGAGGTTTGGAGAAGGTTTAAGATATATATTTTTCCCCGAAAGTTAGACTAGTTATTGCTGCGTGTGGCGTAACACCGGTTTAGTTTAGGATGCTATCTAGTATACACCTTGATAACTCCTTAGTAAATGCCCTTTAAGTGTTTCTATGGAGGTTATATATTATTTTCCCTTATCGTAAAAATTAGATTCCACTTGACAGTTTATACTAGTTATTTTCTAGACCAGTCACACTTGCGGCCAACGTTTTTCCTATTATATATGTAGGTTTTTGTTCCTATATGTTGAGTCGGCTTTGATAAAAGAACTGATAGTTGGCACACATACTTGTGTTCAACCATTTATTTTTTTTATGCTTTTGTTTGTGTTTGATTCGTGCCTTTATATATTAGTTGATGTATTGTGATCTATGCTCTAACCAACTTATATTATACATGGTATTAGGTCTCTTGATGAGACATTTTGACTTTTATTTTGATTGTATTTATCCATGTACTTTACCCATTTTTATATTTTGGCTCCGATTGTATGTTAAATGTTCACATGTCATATCATTACACACCACTTTTTATAGATTATTGCATGCATCTATTAATCTTTTTCTATTAAGTATTGGGTACACATTTGTTGGTATCTTCATTTCTCGAGACACCAAGAAGGTATTCAGTCCGTTTTCTCATTCGAATCTTATATATTAATTAATTTAGACTAACCTAATTCGATCATAATAATTTTAATCCTATTTATATGTGAACCAGATTCAAGGTGTTATAGAGGTCAAGTGGCAAATCAAGAGGACAAAAAATTTTCTTTTTTAAAAATAATTATTTATCTATACATGTATAATATTTTCATCTTGGTTTTGCCAATTTATTATGTGATAATCTATTTATTTTGTTTGTGCTAGAAATTATAATTAATTAATCGGTTATGTTATTGAATGATGATTAGCTAAATGATATTACCATTGCCACCGCCAACTCTTCACTTTGTATACGTCGACCCTAGACAAAGAATTAGTTCTGATGCTCTGACGTTTCGACTTGACCACCTGGAAGATTGATAAAAAACAGAGAGCATGCAGATGACCAAGTGATTAGCTCATTGCTTAGTTCCCAAGCCTAACTAATGATCCCCATATATCTGTGATTAGTCTTCTAGATCACCACCTAATCAATTACCTAACTAGTAACTCATGTTGATTAAACTAATGCTTTATGTGATGGCTGGATTGACCTGCAAACCTCTTATATACAGTAGTCTGACTTAGCTTCTAGATGTCTTTGATTTATTACATTCAGAAATTGGTATTCTTCCCTTCCTATAAGGCATATACGCATGTACCCAGAAACTTAAATATTAGTTTGCATGCAAGAGTTGTTGGCTGAAGTTCTCCCATCACATATCCACTATAAAAAATTTAATTTTTCTTTACGGTTCAATAAATTTAAAATACACTATAATTAAATTGTGGAGAAAATTAAGATCATAAAAAATTGGGTGATAAAAGATAAAGATTTGTCCACTGTTTTAAACTTAAAAAAAGTAAAAAAATTTATACATGCTTATCTTTAACCATCGAGATAATATTAGATTCTTCCTCTATAGTTCTAATAACTATAAAGAAAGCTCGGCAAAGTGAGGCAAATTAAAAATAAAATATTTCTCTACGGTTTTTTATGAAGGGTTTTTTTGCAGAGTTCCACTAACTTACTAATTGCAATTAACTGTAAATCTTTTAAATTTGGGCAACTAGAAAGAAAATTCTGGGTAGAGATCTGGCTTAAAATATAAACTCGTTGCTGTCTAGATAACAAATCAAAGAGAAACAATTAATTAAAGACCAAAATTCTACAACTAATTTAATATAATTAATAAAGCAAATCAAAGATTTCTAGGTGGTGGTCTCTTTTTTATTGGTTTAGTGCCCAAGGTCTCCCGAGATACCCACGTCATTCATTCTTCTACATCGTCACTACTTAGCTCATGTAATTTGTATGCATGGTTGTATTATTATGTACTATCATCCTTACCTTCTATAATGCCCCTAGGGCACTTTTGACCCCCTATCCTCTACTAAAAAGACTCCACGTCTTTAGAACCTTTTTTTTTTTTGTCTTCCGCATTTTAGCAAAAAAAAAAATTATCGGATAATATAAAAAGGCCAAATCCGATCACCTTCGATCACTAGACGGCCAGTTCTGACCATCGACAATCGTTATAATAATCAGTGGCAGGTTGGCAACCAGATGCGCCACTATCGGCCGACGATGAAAAATAAATATCTTTAAAATAAATTAAAAAAAAGTTGGTTCGAGCTAACATACGTTAAATTAAAATAACTATTTCAGAAATTAACCAAAATGGCAACTTTGTAGATATTGAGAAGTTTCCTCATTTATCATAATATGCATGATTTTTCCACCGTTGATGGATAATGTAGAAAATAGTTTTTTGAACTTAATTTGTCACACACAAAAAAGTGTCTTCAAAATATAACATGAACACTAGTAAGTGTGGTAGGTGGAGAATATCTAAGGGCCCTAGACATCTCTTTATGAAGAATTTGGCAAAAAAACCTTTACTTTGATAGCTATCATCTTGCCAAAACCATGAAACTCATGTACATCTTCTACATATAGATCTTCTAGATGATATTAGTAAGGTCTATAATCACTTGGTTTGTTATAATTCTTCAAATTTTTTTGACAATTCACACCACCAAATTGACCCCTCTTTAGCTACCAGCCAGTGGAAGCACTATCATGCACATTTTAATAATTGTGCATCCCATATTAACATTGACCCTACATTGGAAAATATAAGTACAAGAACTTATATTTGTTTCCTCTAAAAAAAATAGTTTGTATTTTTCTAGAATAATATTTTGATTAGCTTACATTTAGCTCAAACACTGCATTAATTTTAATTTAATTATATTCGATTTTAAAGTTATTTTAAATTTTATAAAAAATCAAATTTATATGTTTATAATTGCTGTCAAACAAACGTGTTCATTTTAATTCGATTTAAGTGGTTTGAACTTTAATTGAACATGGAGATGAACAAAAATTGAGTTACAAAATTTAAAATTAAATTTAGCGTAATTACCTCTTTTTAAAAAATAAATAAATTTCAATATCATTTTACAAAAATAAATAAATAGCACATGCAATTCTTAAAAAAAAAAAACATTTCTAGAAGCAATTGTCACGCGCCATGATAGACACCACCCACTGACTTAGTCACCACGCCAAGAAAGCCTAAGCGCGCGTCGCCGTCACCAACCCCTACCCGCGCGAGTATCCCTCCCCCTTCTTCCCGCCGTATATATAAACCTCGACAAACCAAACTCTCACCAAAACCAGAGACGACGAAGAAGACGAAGATGATGACAACGGCGTCGCCGGCGGCGATCACGTCGACCACCCCAAGCTTCACCTCCTACTCCGCCGGAAACCGGTTCGAGCAGATCGCCGCCCGAGTCATCACCGAATTGGCAGCCACAGACCCCGAAACCGACGACCTCTTCGACAAGGGAGACGCAGCCGAAGCCGAAGACTTCGACTTCTCGTTTGTCTGCCGCGACCCAGACTCGGCGCCCATCACCGCCGACGAGCTCTTTTCCAACGGCCAGATCCGCCCCCTCTTCCCCATCTTCAACTCCGACCTCGTCTTCCACGGCGGCAGCAGCGGCCGCGGCTCGCCCTCCCCGGCGGCGGCGACGGTGCGGCTGCCGCTGCGGAAGCTCATGGCGGCCGCCGGCGACGAGGCCGCCGGCGCCGGAGGGGGACTACTCCGTGTGGACGCCGGTGTCGGCGCCGGCGTCCCCGGGGCGGCGCAACAAGAGCAAGTCGACGGGGTCGACGAGGCGGTGGCGGCTCCGGGACTTGCTACGCCGGAGCGGCAGCGACGGCAAGGACACTCTCGTGTTCCTCTCGTCGGCGGCTACCGGGAGAAGCTCCGGCCGGCCGGAGAATCCGAAGGCCGTCCCCCGGCCTGCTGCGGCGAAGGCGGTCGGGGGGCGGCCGGCGAATTTGCTGGCGAGGTCTCCGGCGAAGCATATGGAGTACTACATTAGGGACCGTGCGATGAGGGAGGGAGATCGACGGCGGTCGTATCTGCCCTACAGACAGGACATAGTCGGCTTCTTTGCCAGTGTGAACGGGTTGAGTCGGCCGCACCATTGAGTTCCGGGTTCTACTGATTATATTATATATATATTGATTTCTTCCCAAGCAAAGAAGATAGAAAAAAGCAGCATTCTCTTTTTTTTTGCAAGTGAAAGGTGACTTTTTTCGAAGCCAAATTAGAGGTTTTGAAACTTTGGAAGTTGGATTTCATGTAAATATTTGTTGGGTTCAACTTTGCATGGAATTTGTCTGGTATTTATGTGTGTGAAATCTGAACTGTAACAAGTGTGTTTAACCAAACACAAACAAGTTTGTCATCCCACTGTTGTTTGGGAGAGTGTGTTTCTTAATTTACGCTTGTTATAAGCTGATAATATGTGTCATTCACTGGAGGAGAGCAAGGAGATTTAGCTCAGAAATATATGGGCAGTTACAATTTCTTATGCTGCATATCAATCTGTAGCACCTTGCATGTTTTAATTTCCTACATAGTCAACAATCTCTTTTTTGTAAGATTTTTCTTACCCGTTTTCTCTCTCGAATCTTTCGACCAGTTGATTTGGTTTTCAAATTTGCACTAAAAAAGTTTACGGCTTATGTCTCAAGCAACAGAGTTCACATTGCATCCGTTTATAAAAATCCGATATGCACCTACCAAGATCAGGCGTTTTTCAACGTATCATGCTCAAAATTATGCTTGAAATAGATGGTTCACACCTCAGTGGGCACATCTGGGCTCTGGTTTTCAGCAAATTTCAGAAGCCTGCTTGTTTGAGAGAAAGGCAACTACTTCAACCGCGGCAGGGACTAGATCTAGAATCAAAGTTTACATTTCATGAACTTACAGAAGATTTTGACTCAAAAACACTGCAGTAATACAAGGTTTATCGAGCTAACACACACCAATAAGGTGATTACTACACCCATAAAAAACAATGGATCAAAACTCTGCTTTTACGTTTCGATCAGGAGATTTATCTTTATTATTTCTAATCAGAAGAACGCGAATTCAAGTCCGACGCATTTCAAGATTGGTGAGAAGCAGATGATGTATACAGACAACGGCTGCCAAAGAAAGTGCATCATAGATATTCTTATAAATGTTTCATCAATGATGTTTCCACACAATCATACAGGGACGGGATTCAACCCCGACAACGAAGTTTTCACATTCGCGGCGTAGTCCCGTGCCCACAGATCATAATGTATGATCTCTTCGAGTGAAGGGCTAGTCACTAAATCGTCCATATGTCGCTCGCATGTGAGCTCCACGACCTTGAATATATCAAGGTAATTGATCCTGTAAAAACATTGAACATTTGATGTAGGAATACCAAAAATATTTAATGCAAACTTTCAATGCATTTGATTGTGCAGATAAAATAGTATCTAACTGGGATAACTTGCCTTTCATCAATAAACATCTCAACTGCCTTTTCGTTGGCAGCACTAAGAACTCCCGTCATTGTTCCTCCAGCTCGTCCAGCAGAATAGGCAAGATTCATGGATGGATATTTTACATTATCAGGAGTTTTGAAGGTTAGAGTGCCTAGCCTGCTCAAATTGAATGCAAATTGTTACCTATTCCGCATAGACATGAAAAGTGTTTTCCATTCTCATAAATTCAATACAGTGGTAAAAACAAGATAAGCAGCTCGAGAGAAGTAGATTTAAAATTCTGAAAAAGTTCAAGTTTGTTGATAGACATTGAGATTGTTTGCTTACTTGCAAAGATCAAGGCGGGGCCAAGTTTTCTCAGAGCAGTATATTCTTTCTGGCCATGATAGGGTATAAAGAATTGGTAGGCGCATGTCAGGCCAACCCAGTTGAGCCAGAACTGAAGAATCCTGTTAAAA
>JAVDBV010012612.1:0-13372 GCA_032619315.1 Piper longum
TGAGAGATGGAAAGAGGGAGGCGGCCATGGCTTCAGATAAGGCATGTGCTCGTCTTCGGGTTGATGTTGGGGAGGACCCACTTCATCCCGAGGGATCCTGCTAACTCCACGTTTGAGTTCCTCACACCCGGAGAATGTGGAGGTTTACGGGTACTGTTTAGTATAGCTCATGTCCGGACTTGTGGTTCAAAGGGTACTACAGGCGACTGCCTGAGAGTGTTCGGCCTTTGGCTCAAGGCCAGGAGTAATATGGAGGACGTAGAGGGCTGAGATAACGAGAATGAGATTTGATGGCCAAAGAAAGAGAATGAGATGGAAAGGGGACACTGTCGACTCGAGAGCGACGGCTCCCATTAGTGCCCTTGTGAGAGTTCTTGAGGAAATATATGATATTTTTGTTCAGCAGGAGGGTTAGCTCTCCTGTGCCACTTTGATATTCCGGACCGGTAACACTCATTACTGACGGCCTTTTATAATATATGTAGGTGATGAATTTGATCGAATGTGCTAGCTTGAAAGGAGGAGCAGTGAGGTCACTTGTACACACACATGTTTAATAATTGAATGTTTAATATTGTGTTTATGATTTTATTATATTGAAATTGATGTGAGAAAATGCAAAGAGATGATGATATGTTGTGATTGAATGTTGACATGATGATATGATGTGAGTTATAAAGAGGATGTGCAGGTGGGATGAGACCCAAGCTCGAGAATGAGTACATACTATATCACATTTTATGAATGAAATTGTTGATGTGTCCATATATAGTTGTATATATTATTTTGATAGGGTTGCCTCTAATTGCACTTTTAGGGGAGACAATGTCTGTTCTAATAGGGTGGCCTATGATGTGTTCAGGGAAGGAGTCTCGGACGGCAGGGTCGAGGGGAGTTGGGGGGGCTGGTGACTCCCTCCTCTACCCCGCTCCCCCCCTCCCCCGCTGCGGTGGCCCCTCGCTACCCCTCCCTACTCCCCCTCAACCACACCATCCCGCTACGGCCTCCACCTCTCCCCCTCCCCTGCCACGGATGCCCCCTGCACACTTTTGCATGTTTAACTTTTTGGATGTGTATGATATGGTTGTGGCATGATTAAGGAAGCTATAATCCAAGCAGATGGAGAGCATCTAAGGGTTTTTTTCATTTATTTGTATGAAATTAATGTAAATAATATATTTTGAAATAATCAACCTTACTAAAAGTAATTATATTTAATATATTTTTTATAAAAAATATTGTTAAGCTAATTATTTTATATTCAAATTAAATATGATTGGATTTAAGAAAATATACAATTATCATGATTATCTTATATGACCCCCCCAAATAAGTAAAAAAATCCCCCCCCCCCCCATTTTATCCACTGAAATAAAAAAAGATGATTTTTTTTTACTTATTAGAGGGTATATGAGTGGGCCACCTAACATAATCGTAATTAATTTAAATACAAAATATATTGTAAAAATATTAATTTATGAAAAATATATTTTATATATAATAATTTTAGTAAGCTGATCATTTAAAATTTTTATGTCATTACATTTCTTTTGGGCTAACCAAACGAAAAAAAACAAGGAAATAAAGTCTGGTGGGACAACTTAGTGTGGATTCAGAAGAAGATAAAATGCCCCCCCCCCCTCCCATTCTTCAAAGCAAAATTGAATTGAACGATGGGTCTGCAGTGCTTTTCTACAATACATGGAAGTCAAGTGTGGTTGTATGTTGTCTATTTTGTGCGCATACTTGTATTTTTGTTAATGTATTTACTTGTAAAATTGAGGAGCTTGATGAATTTTCAATTAAGATCTTAATTGGAATCCTTTTTATTTGTATTTATTGGAATTAATATGTACATATATAAATTTGTAGATATAAATGTGATTCGTGGATTTACAAAACAGTGTATTTATGAATTTATATGAACTAACACATATTTATTGATGAAAAAAATGCAAAGACACACCAAATTATACGAAGGCCGAGTACTCTCAGGTAGTCACCTTTAGTACCTTTTGAACCACAAGTCTGGACATGCGCTGTACTTAAGAGCACCTGTAAACCTCAATGTTCTCCAAGTGTGAGGAACTCAAACGCAAAGTTGTCAGGATCCCTCATGAATAGAACAGTCTGTTCACTAATCTAGAGCCTGCTTTGACTCTCACGTGCATCCACTCATGGTATGTGTAAACCAGTTTTACCATCTATCGTCTCATTAAAAACTTGATAAAATTATATATATAGGCCTGTGAAGGGGTTCATATAATATGCCCGAAGGCAACTTGTAGTGAATCTTGTTTTCAAAATCATTCTTAAGGGATCTCATCCTCGAAGGTTATTAATTCAAAAAATTGTTCAGCTAAATGACCTGAGTTAAGTGGGATCCGATAAAACACCACTTAACCCGTCTTGCAGACATTAAAACAAACATATAATAGAATAAAGTAGAAAATAGAGACGAGTCCTAAACATACCTGGTAGAAGCTCCAAACATGTCCTCGTGCCTAGGCGGCAAGCTCTTACTTCATACCTGCACATCAAATCTAGAAGCTAACGTCAAGCTCTTACTTCGTACCTACACATCAAATCTAGAAGCTAACGCCCACTAACTGAATGATGCATCAAACTCTTATGAACATCACACACAACATAATCATCATCTATCATCAATCAATAATCATCAATGTGAAAATAATTCTAACTCATCCTATTTATACCAATTTCACTGTATTTTTCTATGTTACGTCGTAGTCGATTAGCATGCTCAAATTTAATTTACCTCATTAGATCACTTAACATTCATTCGCTATTAATCACATCATGCAATCATCACTTCATTCATATTCAGACATTTATCATAACAATTAATCAATCCTCGTATATTATGCTAATAATCATAAATTTTAAATAATTAAATCGGACGTAATTATACCTCTCATCATTGACAATCGGCAATGGCTAGGGTTTCGTTGTGCGTCTCGAAGCTCAAATTCGGCGCTCGGCGACATCTGAAGTTCAATAAGATTCGACTGGATGAACTCGGTGAAAAATCCGGCGAATTTCCGTGAATCCAGTTTTCTGGCAAATTATTTGTGGATTTAACAAAATATAAAGCTACTATATATATATTAATTTTATTTTATTTTAAAAATCACCAATTATATTTTGAGATGAATTAATAACACATATTAATGTCTGTAAAAATTAAATTAAATTATGAAAAAAAGTTCAAATATAATAGTTTTTTAAAATAGAAGAATACAACAATAAAAAAAATTTCGTAATCTATGCTAGTATAAATAAAATAAATATTTTTATTTATGTTTCAAGTTAAACTTCAAATTTTATTTTGATATGTCAAGATATATTTAAATGATTAATAAATTTTATATAAAAACTAATATCAGAATACACCTACCATTTTCAAATAAACTTATTAAGCACTCGTTATCTTTTGTTAATTTTTTGAAAATATATTATATTGGATTATTTTTATATAATATTTAATGTATTGATTTGACATGTATCAAAAGTCCGATCCTTACCAAATTTTAAGAAGTCTCACACCTAATGAATCTTAAATTTTGGTGCACTAATGAATTAATTACTGGGAAGAATTTGTTTGGCCTATCATGTCATTATAGACGTGGCATTGGAGCTGATTCAAGATTGTAATTATTGAAATATAGATGATAACCCTAAACCCTACACCCTTGCTTCTAATGTATGTTTTTAATATATATGTAGCATATTTTAATCATATAAGTTAACCTCGAGTAATAAGAATTACATATGAAAGCAAACAATTATGGAAGGTGAAATTCGTCTGTTAATTAAAAGAAATCTTTGGCTTAACCATATCATAATAATGTTGATGATCAAACATTAGTTGCACAGTAAAAACCGATTCAGCAATAATAATGATGTAAAAGATTGGTTGAGTAGAGATCAACACTTGCTAGGTACCATCACATTAACCCATTCAACTAATACTATATAAGAACAGAGAAGGCAACCAATAGAAGCCAATAATTTATTGATCATACTTTAAAAATAAAAGTATTTAGTGCAAGGGTTCTTGATATATTGATCATACTTTAAAAATAAAAGTATTTAGTGCTAGGGTTTAATTATTATAATTCAACTTTTATTCAAATAAAATATATTTTTAAAGTCAATCACATTCTATATCTAAGATATTAATTTTTTTATGTCTATCTCATTTTTCAATAAAAGTTTATATATAAAATTAAAATTTATCATGTATAGGTTGCGTAGGGCAGGACATCTTGCCTAGTATAGATTCAAACACAATTTGGCCTATTAGGATATAAAGTAACGAAAAGTAAACAAATTATTGGGCTAAATATGTTAGTGGGATATATTTCTTAATTGGTTATCGTAGCTCCCAATGGCGTTTATATTCTATTAATATTCAATACAACTTCTAATTGGATTTATGGTCTCGACATAATCGCAAGTCTACAAACATGAGTTATATTTTCTGTTTCGAGCTTTAATTTATCAAGAGACTAGTGATTTCAAACTAACTTAAATTGAAACCGATGATCTCGATTCATACAATCCACCTAACTAAAACTAGGAGATCTCAATTTATCGCCTATTATGTTAGGGTTTGAAATTATATCAAAATAGAACCCTAATAGTATCATAGTAATTGTGGCACTAGATACTCAATTAATATATGCTATGAGTTTACTCCCTTTCATAGGTTGTTGAATTGAGGATGAAGTTGAGGTATTTAAAATATGGTTTAATGAACTACTTACCCTACTTAATGAAGAATAATTTTGAGATACAAAATATCTTATGTAAGTAGAATATAACATAATAAAAATATTCATACAAAATATCTTATGTAAGTAGAACATAACATTAAAAAAATAATATATTAAAGTATTATATCCATCTTTTTATTCAATTTAAAATTTCTCATAAAATCTAAGTTGTTTGTACCATTGGGTGAGTATTTGGTTGGTTTAGTTCGAACTGAATTAACCAAATTTTATTTGGCGGCCGAATTTCGTAATCAAACCCAAAAGAAAATGCTCTTAAAGAATTGAGCATAACTGAACCAAACTAAAATATTTAGGTTAATTAAGCTCAGTAACATAATAAACGAATTGCATCACATGTTATAAATTTTTTTGTTTAGTTATTTAATGAAAATTATATCATTATTTTAGGGAATATAATCATTTAATAAATAATTTTTATTGTATATATCATATTAAATAAATAAAATGTAATCATATAAATATTACAACTTCATGATAATTAACATAAAATATAGAATTTAGAATATATTTATAAAAATTTCGGTTAAATCAGCTATTTTAGCTAATTCAATTCAATTTGGTTTCAAACCAAAATACCAACATGCACATCTATTTCATAACGGCCTAACCGAAAGCCGAACTAAAATATTTTTAAACTGAACTTGATTTGGTTTGATTTTAGGTTTATACCAAATTATCTCCACCCATAGCCTTACCTATAGGGCGGCCTTTGTGCCTAAATTGTGGTGTCTGTTTAAAAAGTGCACTCTATGGTTTATGATTCTTTTAAAAGTTTTATATTTAGAGGGTTGCACCCATTTTTTCACAAAAAAATTAACCCATATATTCTAATATTTCTCTCAAAAATTTTCTTCTGAATGCATTGTTTGTTTTTCTCCAAAGAATTACCTTCTTGATTTATCATTCATGCCTCATTTGAAGAAAGAGAATCATGGTAGTATATTGATAAGACTGAGATATATCAATATTTTAATGTTTAAAGTTGTCTTAGTGTTCGAGATTTATACGAAGTTTTTATTGAGTTTTAATCAATTTTATCACAGTTTAAGATAATTTGAATTTAATTTAGAATTAGTTAATTTGTAAAACCCCCATTTTCGGATTAGGGTTTTACCCGATTTGAATTTTGCCCTATTTGGGTCAGTATCGAGTTGGTTCAAGCGAGATCGAGCCAAATTAGTTTCAGATTATGAGTATGGGCCCAGATAGCCGTATGACCATGTTATAGTGATAGACTATGCCCGACATGCAGATGATAAGATTATAAGTTATCTGTATATTGAGGTATACATATTGGTTTGTATATGCTAGCTAAGATTTTAGGCCTAGATTTAGGTCGTTACAACATTTAGTATCTGTTTGGGATTTTATGGGAACATCATTTTCATGCAGCATAGGAATTTGAGATCACTCAAATTGTGCCCCTGCGGGCCCATCTTGATTGAGTTTAGGGTTTCGAGGCCCATTTAACCTTATTTTCTTCATTCCTGCCTATAGAGTCAATTTCAGGACTTGAGTCAGTTTCGAGTTCGAACGATGTCGATTTAAACTTTCCGTCCATATCTATAATGCATATACCCATAGGTGGGTCCCACTAAGTCACGAGTTGTTGGATGATCAGATCATGCCACGTGGCAAGATCTGAGCCGTCCACTCATCTTTATCTTCACCCATTGATTTCGAGAGTTTCATGATTTTGAAATTTTCCTCCCTTACGCCGCCACCACTTCGACTTGCCGTCGGTGCACCTCCGCCTCACCCCTGACCACCGGATTGGTACGACCGTGACCACCTCATGGCCGGCTACCCGTCCGTACCGACGATCGCCACTAGTGCCACCGTCGTCGCCGTCGGCAACGACGTTTTCTCAGACGATTTTCCGTCGCCATCGCCGCCCTTTCTTGCTATTTTCCAGCACCGGCGAGCTACCACTGGCCAATTTGACCACCCACACAGCTACCCCTCACCCAGATCTACACTTTGAGACCGACATCGACCTCTGCCGTTGCTAAGATCACCATCAGCGATGTCGCGACACATGGCGCCCGTGTCGGCCCGGTTCGTGGTACGCTTGCCCGCGACCATGTTCGCCAGGCTATGACCGCGTCCGCCTGGTTATGCCGAGTCCGCCAGCCATATCCATGTCCATGATCATGTCCATAAGCCTACCCAACCCAGCCCATTTCTAGTTAAGCCAGATTGGGTTGGTTCAGTCCATTAGGTTCAGTCTAGTTCAGCATGGTTTGGTTCGATTTAATCCATTTTTGGCCGTTTCTCGACCGTTTTCATAATTCAAAAGCCCTTACATTAATTTACATGCATATTCACATGATTTAACATATTTGGATATTATGAGTATTTTTATGAATTATTTTAGTTATTTATTTATTTGTTCATTAGTATTAGTTTCTTATTATTTATATATTTGTTGATTATGATGGATGATTATGTAACTTTTTTTTTTGATAATGTGTTTATTGATAAGTATTATTTTTATTTATGTTTATCTTTTATTTGATTAATTAATTTATTATTAATTATTTTCTTGTTTGTGTTATTATTTACACATATTTAGTCGTATTTTTGTATATTTAATATTTATATTAATATTTCTCATGAATAATTAATATTCGTAATTTATCTATTTACTTATTTTTATTTGTTATTAATAATGATATATTTACTTATTAATATTAGCCCTATTTATGTTAATTAAATTGTATTTATTTATTTACTTATGTATTTGTCTCTTCGCATGTATGTTATTATGGATTTGTATTTAATTATATATTCTCAGATTGTATAATGCTGATATTATTTTGTGATAAGAATATTATTTATGTTAATTTATTTATTATTACTTAAATATCTAAGAGTGTATTTATTTATTTATCATTTATTTATTATTATATATTATTATATCTAGATTTACGTGCTGTTTGTTTAGTTGTATCTTTATTTAGTACCGTCTTAGTTATTAAGATGTATTGATGATATGAGCACACACCACATGCATGCATCATATAAAGATGTTAGTATTTTACTTATCAATGGGTTTCGATGTAGGCTTCGGACTTCGAGCTCGCCGTAGATGTGCATAAACGCTTGGAGTTTGGACCACAAGTCTGTAGGACTCTCCTTCTTTGCTTGACTCCTTATGTGTAAGATTTAATCGTGTCCTAAACATAGGACGTCATCTGCGGTGTTTTATTGGATCCCTTCGATATCGGGCCATTATTTGTATTTTTACACTTGTTTAATAAAACTACGAGGATGAGATCCCTTGTTGGTTTTCGAACTTTAGCTCCATAAATTTATTATACAAGCCTCATCCCTAAGCCTATTATATAAGTACGTGATGTTTTACGGATTTCATGAATAAGAGAATGAGTGGTACGAAGATATGTATGGACCGTGCTAGTACTCCTTCAAACCATGAGGTAGTGCGGGTGTATGATGGTACTGTGTAATGCAGCGCATTTCCGGAATATGTGGCACTAACTTAATTGTTCTTTTTGTCATTTGAGTACAGTGGCGGGTGATATGGAAGGTGTCAGGGCATAAGCGCTGTATGTATATATGATTATGATTATGAGCCGTGCATGCGAGCCGGCATTTGTTAAGTATGTTTGCTTACTGCCCGGTGTGAGGAATTCTTGAAGTTTCATAAGTTTTCGTGGGTAATGGAATACCCATTTGCCAGTTTCTATTAGTTATTTTTCGGACCAGTAATATTTGTTACTAACGGTTTTCATATAATATATGTAGGCCTTGCAAATCCTGTATCGACTTTGGTGGGAGGACAGATGAACACTACACACACTTAAGCTCAACCTAATATTTGTTTTCTTGCATTTATTTATTTTGATGTGTTTTTATGTTTATTTTGCAATGTCTTCCATTCTCATGACACTAATAGGTTTATTTCGATCTATTATATTTATCTAGTCTCACTGACTAATAATATTAAACATGACTTGACTCGATCGTAACATTTCTGGTTCAGTTCTTAAGTGAATCGAAATCGGGGTGTTACAAATTGGTATCAGAGCCTTGTCTTGGTCTGTTGAGATGGAAGACTTTTATTTTAAGCCAAGTGTGTGGAGCTGTCTTGAGCCAAGTCAAATGATATTTTCTTTGGTGTATTTCTTACGATTTAAGATGGTGTGGTCAGTAAGACCTCAGCAGTGCAGGCTTAGGTGTTTGTGATTATAAAGGACTTATGAGATAGATATGATGAGATCATGGTTTAGTAGACACTAGCAGGGATCTCACTGATTGTCATGATAAGCTCAAAGACACGCCTTTCCTTTTTGCGTGCCAAAGATTTGGATGACGTTAGAGTGTTCACTTGCTCAGTTATCTGAGGTTGAGTTGGATTGTGACTAGGAGTAACTGGAACTTTGGTGACCACATGGTAGCATTTGCCTGCCTTTCACATGTAACCACATCAGTCCTTCCTTGGGACATGGTGTACATTGCAAGACAGGGTTATAAAAGATAAGATAATTAGGGAGCTTAGAGTATGGAGATGCTCATGTAGTTAGGTGACACTTGAGAAAAGACCATTAAGTTACTTATACAGATTCATTAGGCATACTTGAGGTCTACTTTGGAGAACTTGGGCCTTAACACAAATCCCTATAGATGAAGGATGTGGTTATAACAATGGAGCCAATGAGGTACTTGGAGCATAGATGAGAGTTTGGACAGAAGACTTGAGATGGACCACTTCATGGAGATAGCAATGGATGAGGTTGAGTTACGAGATGGATCTATAATCCCGTGAATACTTTATCGCCTCCCCCTCTTCTGCTAGTGTATGTCTATCCCAACAGTATTGCGGGTCATTCTTCAATAGATAGAGGCAAGAACACATTGAGAATGAGAAAAATTATATTTGACCATGGATTTAGATGGTTGGCCGAATTTACTTGATCTACTAAGGCCATATTAGTTATTGCTATTGAGAACCAGTTAGTGTTTGTACAAGCAGTCGCCCCAGATTGCAGGAGATTGTGTAGACTCAGCATTGAATCACCATTGTACGTGTCACCACTATGATCTAGACCCCTTCGGATCAGACATGCATGGTTGGATAACCTGAACCTAGTTGATGGTAACTACCTCTGATGAAATAGACACATGGAGATAAATGTGCCAGAGACAGTAATGGGTTCATGACGTACATGATCATCATCGGGTTGCACACATAGTTGGATAGGCTAAGTCGAGTTGATAACAACTACCTTTGTTGAGATAAACGCGTGATGATGAACATGCCAGACGCAGTAATGAGTTCATAACGTACATGATCAGCATCAGACTTCAACACCTGGATAGCACAACCGCCATCCGAGTAGCACAACCACCATCCGAGTTTCACCACTACGGTCCGAGTTTCACAACCACCATCCGAGTAGCACAACCGTCATCTATGATGCACTACTGCCGATCGAATGCGCACTACTACCATTTGTGATACAAAACTACCATCTATATATTACACTACCACCGACTGAGTGGAGTAGTTATTGTAGAAGGAAAGGCTAAGTAGTTACCTCACCTTACAGGAGGATAACTACTTGAGGATGTTCTTAGCTTTGCACAGAGACCGCATGTCACAGTATTATGAGGAGAGTTGAGTTAGACATTGAGGAGAATATATAGCTATGATAACATTAGTTGGGCAGAGGAAAGTTAGGTGCGCTAAGATAATTTTGAAGCGATGATACAGGATTGACTTCACTAGTCATCTTGCATACAATCGCCTTGACCTGGCATCCATGGGTCAGACAGGTATTGCAAGATAATATTAGTTACGGTCTTACAAGAATCATCAAACACTATTTGTGTGTCTTTTAAGGTTGTACACGGAAAAAGTCCAAAAAATAGTGCAGTGTGACCTCCTCATGAGATGGCTACACTGGTCAGATTGTTCAGTTAGCGTGACAATGTACGTATGGGCTTTACCTAGGGTATACAGGTCAAATGATTAGTAGACAGTGTTAGTGGGTCTTCTATGGATTTATATGGATAGAGTACGAGAACAAGACGGTATGACATCTAGATAAGTTGACCATAGTGGTCAGATTGTTCAGTAAGCGTAATAGCATACATTTGACCCACAGTCAGGGTCCACAGATTAGATGATTAGCAAATGATCAGATACGCAGCTTAACTCATTTAGGTTTGGCCTAGAGAGAGAGAGATATAGACTCGTATTAGAATTTTGGCATAGATTATGGGTTTAGTGAGGGAGCGTCCATTATGGAAAGAGTGTTTTCCTTGTGCTTCGCCAACACGATTAGATCCTTATCTTAAGACATAAGATTGAGCCTTTGCCTCGAGTATAGGAGGTATATTTGTGGTACTATTTAGGACTTACAGTGCAGGTAGCCGATGGCTGACCCATTTGGAGGAAACAACTTCACCCAAGATTGGGAGCGACGCAGGCAGAGACTTCAGTTTGACCGGATCATGTTGACCAGATAGAGGGACACCAGTATATACTCATCTTGACTTATAGCTTTGCTTGAGAGTCTACCACAACGGTAGTAGTCATGTGAGTTAAGATTTGTACTACAAATTGGTACGGGGCGGCAGGTCATACACCAATGAAGAACGGATGAGACACTGTCAAACCTCAATGCTAGTCCCCGTAGACTTGAGGAGAGATAGTGGTTCTTTGGGTCGTTTGAACCCTATCCGTTTAGAAGTGCATGACTAGTATAATATCGAGAAATATATCCCTACTGTTAGTTGATTGAACTAGAGCCACTTAGGAGTCGTCTCTTAGACTCGTCATTGGTTGGCTATTCCATAGGTTGGCCACCTATAGCGGAGTCTAATCATAATGATCTTGGAGGCATGTCCATGGACCTATCCATATTTGTGAGTCACCCGGTATCGTATATAGAATTTTATTACCCACCATGACTCAGACATATATACTTACATCATTAGAGATAGAGACATGATGGTAAACTATGTGAGGATGGGATACCTCCCAGTTAGAGTCCTAGAGCAGTGTGACCAGTTTTTCATGAGAGATCCAGTCTCTTTTCATATAATCAGAAATATCCGACAGAGCCCAGCCTCTACCTGAGCATGTTCACACTCACCTTCTAAATATATCAATAGATATTAGAAGTAATTCTTTACTATCGCCTTTTTCTGTGTGAATAATATATTACGAACTACTCTTTTCTAGAAATTGATTATTATATTTCTCCATCGAACCAAGTTTAGCCCTCAATTTGCCACGCAGTATGCTTTCATAATAACTATTTCTATTCTTTAATTCGTTGAAATTCAAACGACCTCATAATAAAAACATAATATCTAGTCTTCATGCAAACACCCTATTTGGTGTAGGAAAAGTTTCTAGCACAAGCTATTCTAGAGAGCAGAGGAGAGGAGGGGATTATAAAATTGGTGATCAAATTTTTCTATTAATTTTCATGAAATATTTTTATAGTTTATCTTATAAAACAAAGGGAAAATAACATTGGTTCGTTTCCACGAAATTTTTCAAGCGGGCACATATTAAAATAAAATAACTTTTATTACTAAAAGTGAACTAAAAATCTCTCTTATGAAAAGTAAGACAGTCAACCACTTATAATAAAATAAATAAATATATTAAATTGTTATAATATATTTTTAATTTAATAAGAACTTATTTTTATTATTAAAATCTAGTTTATCTTTATTTAATTTAAAATTTATCTGTAAAACCTAAATCTATAAGTATTTAGGATGAACTAGGGACAAGTTGGGGTATAGTTATATATATATATATATATATATGTATATATATATATATCCGATTTGAATACGAAAATTCAAATCCAAATTAGATTTAAATTTGACAAAAATTCGAAGATTGAAATTATTTTATATGAAATTTAAATGAAATAAATAAAAATTTGATATCCGAACCGACGATGGGCTGCGACATGAACTGTAGTAACGTGTTTCGCGTGGGAAAGATCTTTGAACCTTATCATCTCATCCTGATTGTCATACAGTGTTTTTAATTATCGTGTCCCCCATGTGCCAACAGATCCATTGAATTCAACACACATTCAATACGGTGGACACGTGTAAACTGGATGTGACTTTTTGTAGATTTGTTACAGAATGTCCCATCTTGCATGATTTACCCTAACCATGTGATAAAAATTTAGCTTGCTATAATGAATGTAAACCTAATTTTGACGCACAAATCCCGTCTGTAGCATAGATTTTTATGTCCGCATGGTTGGTTGTGGAATTGGAATGGGTTTGTCAATAAATTAGAATCGGTTTAAATCTATCAAAAATCGATTTTCTTGAATTGGTTCAAGAATAGGTATGAATCGATCTCAATAGGAATCAGAATCAGAATCGATCCGAATCGGTTATATAAAAAAATTTGATATTAATATTATTTTGATATTATTGTGTTATTATAATTTATGATACTTTTTAATATTTTTTTAGATTTTTTTTAAAATTATTTAGAAAATACCACCTCTTCTCCCCCACCTCCACCCTTTCACCACCGC
>JAVDBV010012698.1:0-15006 GCA_032619315.1 Piper longum
CCGATTTCGGGGCCGAATCGGTCGGCCCCGAATCGGCCTCGGAATCGGCCGATTCCGTCCGATTCTGACCGATTTAAATCGGAATCGGAATCGGATTGAATCGGTCTGTATCGGTTTTTTGTGACAATTACTAAAATACCCTTGACTTTATATTAAATAAATTACTTATACATTGATAAAATAGGAATTATAAAATTAACAATGACCGAAATACCCCTAAATGACTAAAATATTCTTGCCTTTATATTAAATAAATTATTTATAGATAGGTAAAATGGGAATTCAAATTTGATAATGACTAAAATGCCCTTATTTTACGAAAATACCCTTAATTTTATATTAAATAAAGTATTTATGCAGGGGTAAAATGGGAATTAAAATTGATAATGACCAAAATACCTTACATTACGAAAATACCCTTAATTTTATATTAAATAAATTATTTATGAATGGGTAAAATGGGAATTTATGCAGTGACGGAGTGGAGGGGAGGGATAGGGTGGCATTCTCGTAATTAAAAATTGACTCGAGTCCGACTCGAATATAAAATAATAATTAATTCAAAATAATTTTAAAAAAATCCAAAAAAATATTAAAAAATATAATAAACTATAATACACATAATAATATCAAAATAACATCAATATATGATTTTTATATATTTATATTATAAATTGTCAATATATATTTTTATAAAACCGATTCGGACAGATTCCGATTCCGATTCAGATTTCAAAAAAACCGATTTTTGGCCGATTCAGACCGATTCTGATTCCGATTCATGCAACCATGGTTAAAAATAAGAAACTTTTTAAACTCCTCGAGCGGGCCCATTAATTAGTCTAATTAGAGTCTATCGTTGGAAAAAGTGTGGGGTTAATCTCACACCAAATCAGGGGGGATGGGGTGGACTTATGGTGTGTGTATGGGTTTGAAAAAACTTTACTAGTCAAACTAGCTTTTTGATGACTTAGGGCCAATAAGTACTTACGTTAACCTCAAAATACAAAACTTGGTTAATAAATCATAAAAAATAGTAAAAATTTTGGTTAGAACCCGTTATGAAACCTGGTTTGGGGAACCCAAAATACACTCTTTCAATCACATTTTAACAAAATTTTGTGCACAAAATTAATAGCTTGCGGAACCTCTTGGCTAGCACAACCCAAAAAAATCTTAGAATTCAAAGTCAAACTTGCATTAGTTGGGTCGTTGACAACACGTGGAGGGTGATCACGACTGCCCTTGACTTGTGAAGCCTGGCTAGCATAACCCAAAAAAACTTTAAGAATTTGAAGTCAACTCGTGGTAGTTGGGCCGTCAAACTAAATGTCGAAGGTGATCACGGGAACTCGAAGTCAACTCATGGTAGTTGGATCATCGGACATGTCGAAGATGATCATGATCGCCCTTGTGAAACCTGGCTAAAAGAACCTACAAAATCTAGAACACAAAGTCGAACTTGTGGTGGTTGGGCTTTTGGACAACATGTCGAATGTGATCAAGGTGTCAGCCAAGTCACCTTTAAATGTGGTTGTTATTTGTTAGTAAAGAAGAAGAAAGAAGAGAACAGAGGAAGAGCCAAGTAGTGGAGATATGAAAAGAAAAAAAAAGCCACCACCATTGAAGCAAAGGAAGAAGATGATAACAAGTAGAGAAGAAAGAAGAGGGACCACGTTGTTGGACGATATGTCGAAGGTGATCATGATGTTGGCCGAGTTTCCCCCTTTGGATGAAAGAAGAAAGAAGAGAAAGGAGGAAGAAGGAAAATTAAGTGGTGGGGATGTGAAGAAGAAAGAAGAGGGCGTTGCTATTGAAATAAAGGAAAAAGATGACGAACAAGTAGAGAGGAAAAAAGAGATGGTTTAGGCCGTTAGATGACATGTCGAAGGTGATCACAGTGTTGGCCAAGTCACCCGCCTTTGGATAGAATTGCTAGTGAAGAAGAAAAAAAAAAGAGAAAAGAAGAGGAAGAAGAACAAAGTGGTGGAGATATGAGGAGGACAGAAAAAATCGACATTAAAGGAAATGAAAAAGGTGACGAAAAAAAATAGAAGAAGAGAATCTTAATAGGTTGTAAGTATGTTTTATTATGGTAGATTTCAATCTAAGTGTCTACATGATCTTTACTATATATGCATTTTTTATATTTGGTTAATGTCTTTATGTGTGTTTTTTATGTTCTATCAACTAGATTTTATTATAAGGCTAATTGTCTTTTTTTCTATATTTGAATTATAAAAAACAGAGTTAAATTTTTTATTTGTTGAAATGATTAATAAAAATCCATATAAACTCCACATAGCCCAATCAAAAAGGAGGCACAACTAAAATTTTTTTTAAGCCCAATCAAAAAAGGGCGCAGCTTATTTATTTATTTTTTTTAAAGTTCCCTGGATTGAGGGTCGGAAAGATTTTGTGGAATCAGATAAACATCTATGTAATTGCCGAATAAGTAAAAGTAGGATTTTCGAGCTTTTTTCCTTGCAATTAGTCTGACTCAACTATTTAGTCAGGCGAATTCATGGGAATTCTGAAGACATACCAACAATTTGGAAAATTATGAAGAGTTGCAAAAGAGCAAAACAGAGAACATCCTGGTTTCCCGCCATTGGTCATTTGTACTTACAGACTACAATAGATATTCACACTTCATAAACAACATAATAATAATTCATAGTTAAAACGAAAACGCCAGTACCTGTTTGCAACCATTCCACAAGAAATGGAGTTAACCTTCAGCGGTACCAAAAATTTCAAACTAAACAAGGAGAAGCAGGATCTGCTCGAATGATCCATATTTGTAAAAACGAACTCACGGTTCAGCTGTTCAAAATGAATCTTGTCACCTTTATCTAGCATTCAAGTCTAGCTCCCCGCCTTCTTGCCACACATCATGAACACCAGATTCACCATTTTCTGGCTCATTTCCATCATTCAGAAAGTCCTCTGACGGTTCTTCATCTTCCCGCTGATTGCCACCCCATCCATGAAGTATTTCGTCCATGTTTACACTATGATCCTGCTGTCCCATGTCGTGGGGGCCTGAAACTTCTTCACCTTGCGAGACAATGGCACTTGATCTTAAGGGTCCACGGGCTATCATCTCTGCACGGGCCTGCTCTGCCTGAACCATAGCCATCCTCATCTTCGCCTCACGACTTGCTTTCTCTCTTGATTCAATTTCAGATCTTACCTTCAACATGGCCTGCCTCTCTTCTTGCAGAAGTGCCTGCTCAATCATCAATCTCTCCTCTGATCGGAATTCCCCCAGTGCACGCTTGCGTGAGATTATATTGAAGGCGAGGACTTGCTTCTCTAAAGTAGCAGTAAACTCTGAAACTTTAGTAAGGATAGTGTGGTCCCACTGTTGGATGCGGGATAGCATTTTGCCTGTAGTGTCCGCATCTAAAATCCTGTCCTCCTCCTCTGCTTCGTAATCAGCAACCACATGATAAGGCAACAATCTGTAAAAAAATTGCAAATCCCCCATTTTGATATAAAGACAGGTTTTGTAAACACCACCTTCCCAAATATGCTGTTCCCTTGTTTTAACTGAACTTGAACCTAATAATCTAAGTGAATCAAGGAATACATGTGGTAAGCTACAAAGCTGTAAAATGAGCTACAAGTATGACTTTTTACATTTTTAATAGCTTTCTTTCAATTCATCTTCTCATAACTGTAAACAGCATTCATGAGCAGCAAATATCACACACATGGGTTCCCAGCAACCCCATCTCCAGCAGGTAACTGACAATGATAAAAGGAAGATACTTCATACCTCTGACAGGAACACAGGAAATGAAAAAAAAATCATTATATACACAAGTACAGACAAGAAATGAACACAAAAAATATATCATATAAAAGTTTGAAGAAGGGGAAATTACCACAACCATAAATCATTGCATTTTGCAATTCCTGCACTGTATGGAATATAGATGTATTTCATGCATTAAAGACAAGAATATTAAATTTACATACACTTGACCAGAATCCAATTTCCTCCCAAAAAAATCTCGACACAAAGAATAACATTTTCCTTTTCGTAATATGTTCAATACATTCAGTTTCAGACCGCACCAGAAATGCTTCTCACCAAAGCGTAAAAACAAAGAAACTCAACCCAGATGGTAGGTTGCATACTAACAGCCATAAGAGGAAAATTTAGAGCTAGCAAATTTGTATCAACTTCTGATGACTCCAAATAAGGATTTTTTATTATATGTGAACCAATAAAGAGCTAAAAAATACAGATCCATTTAATGTTTGTCAGAGTCATCAAATTCAAAATAGATTAATAAAGTAACTCAATCTAGACCTTGGAGCAAGCATTCTTCCACTCTCTTCAAATACATCAGTTACAAATAGAGTATAGACCGCCAATAGAACTCCTCATTATGTAAAGTGATTTAAAGGGAATCTTAGATGACCACATGGCACAAACTACACACATTAAGGGTTCATTACATACAAGAGATGAATAAGCCTGATTACCAAGCAATGGCGTGTGCGTTGAAATGAAAATAAACACAGAGTAGTTTTAGGAAGCTTCCAATGCTAATGTTCTGATTTTTATGCCTATGGATTAAACAACTAAACGAGGATCAGCACAACAACACCGGAAAACATCATCTACATCATCTTTCAACATATATAGATGGAAGAAAATGTTCCTTCTTGTCCACGGCACATGCCATTAAAACAAAAAGTTTCCATTCAATGTAGCAGACAAAAAGATCTATCTAGTAAATGGAGAATGAAAAACCTGAAGAGGATGTTAACATGAAAACGATGACAAGATGAAAACAAAATAGAAAGTCAACGGTATCACCAATACACAAAAAAGTGAAACATCCGCCAAACTCACCAAAATGAGAACAATTGGAACCAGAAAAAAATGAGATCTGTGTAAAGATTAATATTGAAAACAGCTGAAGAAGATGCCCCATTCGAGGTGTTTATCAATAATAATAATAATAATAATAATAATAATAATAATAATAATAATAAAAGTTCCTTTGGCAACCAATCAAGATCGATTCTTCGGAGTTTTCCACTCTAAGTCCCACCCTCTAAATCAATAACCAATAAACCATATCTGGAAAGAATAATAATAATAATAATAATGAAACAAGAGATTAAAAAAAACGCATATTCCGACCATTTTTCCTAAAGAGGAAGATGGAGGAAGAGCAAGAACCAACCTTTCGCATGCATCTTCGAGGGAGGAGAAGGGGCGCTTGAAGTCAGGGCGGCAAACACGCCAGGCATCCTGATGGGCCAACTCCAGCTCCACGCTGTGGGCGGGCGGCGGGCGAGGTGTCACCTTCTGCGGCTGCGGCTGCGGCTGAGATTGAGGTTGAGATTGAGGTTGAGGTTGAGGTTGAGGTTGTGATTGCGGGTGGGGAAAGGAGGTAGGAGGGCGGTGGTGGAGCTGGTGGTGGAGGGCGGCGCCAGGGGGACGCAAGTGAGCGTCGATGTTGGATGGGAAGCGGGCAATGGCAGATTGAAGCTGTTGCTGATGTTGTTGCTGCTGCTGCTGCTGTTGTTGAAGTTGTTGGAGAAGGAGGAGTTGTTGCTGCTGGTGATGGCCATCACCGCCTTGCTCGTCTCCGCCATCTCTTCTTCCCGAAACCTCTCTCCCAATCTGCGCCATCCTTCCAGTTCCCTATACGGTCACGGTCGCCTCCCTTGTCGGGTCCGTGCTCCCGATATTCCCCATTCAGCGTCTGGGTCCTCATATTTAAGGGACGGACCGAATTTTTTTTTTAAGCGATGGACCGGATGGCTATGGCTTAATATTGGGTGGTGGACTTTTAATAATAATAATAATAATCATTATTATTATTTATTGTAAATCATTATGAATGATGATACTTTAATTTCAAGGCTGAGTATAATCCTAAGTATGTACAAATGTGAAAAAAAAAGGTTAAGCTAGCCCGGAATCAAATCAGGTAGCAAATTAACCACCTGTGTAAGAACCAACGGGCGGAGTATGAATGAACCGCAAAGAAAACTCAGCTCGACTCAGCTTGCCCTGTATCCCTGCAGCGAGCCCGAGGTCGGAGTGGAGAAGGGATGGGGCGGAAGGTGTTTGAGAGCTGCGTCGATAGTTTGATGCTCGAGATGGTGTCCGCCTACTCCTCCGGCTTCTTCTCCGGCAAGCCCGACCTGGCCGCTCGCCGGATCGAAGCCATCGATTACCAGGTCGGACTTCAACTATCCGAGAGGTGCGTCCTTCATTCCCCTCCGCTTTCCCGTTTCCCTTTTTACGATTTTGTGCTCTTACTTTGGAAGCTAAGCGTAAATGGTTTTGCAGATTTTTAGCAATACGTCTGTCTAATGGAAAATTGTTGTTATTTAATTAGTGATCCCTAAATTCGCCTTTCTTCCATGCTTCCACAACATTTTGGTCGAATTTTTTTTATGGTATTGGGCAAGATCCGAAATGTAGCCATTTTGCATAGGGCATTCTAATTTTCCAAGAAATGCAATTAACTTTGTTAGAGGCCTTAACTTGTTTGAAACCCTTGCAGCCTCCTTTGTTCTAGATTTTTTTTTTAAAAAAAAGAAAGATATCCTGAAGTTTGTTTTATGGGTAAAATGAAGGTTAGCTATCCCTCCTATATGTTGTACGTATATGTTGTACAAGCTGCACATCTAATTTGAACATTTTTAAGTTGGGCCTCACAAAATAATATTTATATGTATTAAAGGTAGAGTGTATAAATAGGATGTTAATAAAATTTTATCTTTTTTGACATTATTATGACCTATTTTTATATTTTTTAAAAATGCACCAGTTAATAGATATTTTGAAATTAATTTTTATTACAATTACTTTGATAATTAAGATGAAAGGGTTAAAAGCATAAGGTTGAATTGAAAATTTATAATTTCTTTTATTATTTATTTTTCTATTTATCTATAAGGATTTTGAATAGTGGGACTTAATAAATTGCTCCAAATAAAAAGTGTATCTTATGTAAGTTATAGAACTTGTAGCCCATGTATATAAGACTCTTGTTATATATATATTGAATTGAAAATTTACAATTACCTTTATTATTTACATTTCAATTTATCTATATGGGTTTTGAGTAAGGGCGCATACTAAATTGCTCCAAATAAAAAGTGTAGCTTATGTAAGCTATATAAGCTGTAGCTCATGTATATAAGACTCTTGTTTTATATATATTTATATATATATATATATATATATATATTTATATATATATATATAGAGAGAGAGAGAGAGAAGTAGATTACAATACTCTTTAAAGTGAATCGCTATTGCACGCCGATCTACCATAGAGTTACCGGCCTTTTAAATAAATTTATTGCAAGTTCAAACTTGTCTACATGAATTTAACAGTAAGCATTAACCTAACATGTTGTATATATTTACTTTCTTGGGCAATCTTAGCTGTTTGCTAGACATTGCCCAATTCAATCTAGGTCTTCATTCTTGTGTGTCGTAGTAAGAGTACTATATTTTGTTTATTTGTCCTGCCTCATTGAATATAATGCTTTGTGTTACGGGGCTGTCTCCAAGGTAGAATTTTTCGTTCTCCTTGCAACACCATATTGGCGTATTCCCACCCGTAGGAACACCAACCTTCCACAAGTAGCGCATTCCGCAACTCACCAACACGATCCGGCACAGCACACCGCACTCGAATGCTCCAAATAGCGGTATCTGCTGTCGGTACCGAACACCACATCAATCACCAACACCGGCACATGCACCAGCAAGCACCCACCAAGCAATGTCGTTTTCTGCCCTAAATACCAGTACCTGATCCCGGTACTTCAAGTCCTAGAATCCACCGAACCTGAACAAGCACCAAACATCGACGCAAGACAACAATATTACGAGAACTCCTTCCCAACCTTTATTCCCACTAGAATCAAAGGAAATTATAGGCAATCCTTCCCCATATTACTTGTCGGTTGTGGACATGCAAACCCCACGCTGGATCTCTCTACCTCGCTCGAGAGACTGTGAGAACAATCTCAACAAAATCCTCACACTTAACCCTCATAGGATCAACTGGTCACATGCAATTCCCGGCTACTAGAAAAGCAAAAGGGTTAGAAGAACGTAAATAGTGTATACCTCGATCCCGGTCGACCAAGACTACACCGGCAGTCACAATCTAGAATTCCAGTCCCTGCGTCGGAACTGTCTGCAGCAACTCCCATTGTCTCCCGCTCTGGATCTCTACAAGTTCCTCTCCACTCAAACTTGAACACTTTTCTTTCCAACAGGTTCTCTCCTACCAGATGTTCTTCTTCCTCTTCTCTATGCAAGAGTCCGTCCTTATATAGAGTCCCATTCATGTGTTATCCAAACTCCAAGATAAACCCAAATCTTCCCATCATCTTTATCTCCAAAAGATCACCTAAGATACTTGCCGTGTTGTCATCACCTAGGCCTGATCACATCCAAGTTTTATCCCACAGCTGATGTTTATCTTCTCCACAAGTTTATCATGATCTTCTCCAAAGATGTGTTTATCCAAAAGTTGTAACAAACTTCAAACATATCCATTGGCTGCACAGTTAGACCACATGTCTCACCCCATGGCTCGACCCCAACCAGTGTTAGATCACCAACCTCGACCCCTTGCGCCTCCAGCAATTCCCGACCCAAATGCCAGAATTCGAGTTCCGCTCCACACACCGGCACTCGGACATTGTTGGGGCTGAATACCAATCCAAATCCCGGCAGAACTCCTAGTACCGCTAGGACTCCTAGTACTGCTAGAATTTCTAATGTCGCTAGAATTCCTAGTACCGCTAGAATTCTGTAATGCTCCAAACATTAGAGCCCACCAGGAACCCGGTACCGCAACCGAGTACGGCTACTCAGTTCCGCTATCTACTGCCGGTCATGCTGACACCCGATACCGTTATTTGGTTCGGTACCGCTCGGCATGCAGCTCGGTACAGATTATCTGTACGCTTGGTCCATGCTCGGTTCTCCTAATCGGTCATGCTCGGTACACCGATCGCCACATGTACCGCTCTTCACTACCATCACCCAACAGTACCGTGCACCATGGTTTGTCAAGTTTTCCTGCAACTATAATACTGGTAAGTTGTTTCACCACCTTGGATAGCACTGACCACCCATGTTTGGATGCAGGATGACTAGGAACAACCCCCAAAACCTAGCTCCCGTTTCATCCGCGACTCAAAGCTGTAACATTTTACCTCTATTTTTGTTATCTGTCTTGAGCTATTTTTCTATCTTTTATATACTACATATAATGCTTTCCGTTTGGAGGGGCTTTTTGGAATTCGACATCAACTTTAGCTCTCAGTCATGTGTGTGACACTGAGACTATTTTGGATATAATGCTTATGACAATTTCACCATATGCTCTCAAAGATTGTATATGAGATTATTCAAAACTTTTGTGCATTATCTACTCAATGTTTCTTTTTTTGATTTTTAAATACTGGAACAGCAGCACGTCCTTCACCATTGGTTCATATTGTGTAAAACAAAATTTCCTAGTATGCTGCTTCTGAACCTGTATCTTTATTTGTTTTATTAGACGGAGTAGTCATGGCACCTTCATCCATCTCTCTCTCAAATTTATGACATCATTTTCTCCTCTTAGTGAAAGTTGTCTGAATGACAGTATCTTAATAATATAAAAATTTAAGATGGCAATTTAGTAGGTTTTTGAAAGTAAAATTTTCAGGTACACAATGGAG
This sequence comes from Piper longum, assembly GCA_032619315.1. Lineage (NCBI taxonomy): Eukaryota > Viridiplantae > Streptophyta > Magnoliopsida > Piperales > Piperaceae > Piper > Piper longum. The sequence continues at coordinate 9,739 of JAVDBV010012698.1, forward strand.
CGACCACATTTCACTGATCATTTAGAGGCAATTAAATTTATCTGCAAAGACTTTTGGTCAGAGTTGTTCAAGAAGCAGATTGACAATCTCAAGACCAATCATCGAGTACGATGGAAATTTAAAATTAAGTACTTCTATGGACTTCTTCTATAGTTTTATCAGTTGAAATTTTGTATTTTTCTAAATGACAGGGTACATTTGTATTGCAAGATAACTGTTTCCGATGGCTTACTCGTCTTTCTCTTGATTCATCTCTTGAAAGCTCTGATTCATCCGAGTCCCCTCCCAAATAGTTGAGAAATCAGAACAAGCAAACAGTTCCAGTATGTACCTATACCTCCCATGTGGGATAATCAGAGGAGCGCTTACCAACTTGGGAATTTCTTGTGTAGTTTCTGCAGATTCATCCAATCTTCCTGCATGTGAGATTTACTATCTTTTGTAGTATTACTTAAATAAGTACCAGGTAAACCATAGTTTCTAACTAGTAACTGTTGTATATTGCAAGCAAATTAGGTATCCTATAGGCTCTTCTTGATGGAATTTGCAATCTCCATTAGCAATTTGTGTCAAATGTTCCTGCTTAGATATGCTTTCCTTACAGCTGCAAGTTGAAATTTTGGCTAGATTGTTGAAATTTACACCTTATCATTTAATAGATTATTTACTCGGGGCCAGATCAGCTTTTGTTCATAAATTCATAATTACACGCTACTTCTTAGGTTTAAAATATTTACTAATCTGTCATTTTTTCTCTCTCCATTTTCCCATTTTTAATACAGGTTCATTCGTTGTTCGGATAAAAGCTTGACAAGTGTAGCACTTCATCCCCTTAGTTTGTTGTTCTACCCTCTTAGTTTCTGGGTATTCATCTCATTGTTCCTTGTTCTTAATACTTACTATAACCTTTAGTTTGTTGCTCTTCGTTCAAAGTTGTCTGAGTACTTGATTTAATCTTTTTTTTTTCGCAGATATGATTGCTCACAAATTTTGTTTTTTTTTTATAAAGAAAACAAAATGTGTCTTTTGGTTTTCCAAACTTGTCTACTTGAACAATGTAACGGGACCAATTGGACAATTACTCTTTTTAAGCCCTAGTGTCCAGTAAAACAGAAACAAAAATAAGTCTTCAGTAATATTTTCTGATCGTCCAAAAGATGTGAAAGGTTTGGCACACCTATACCTATCTACACATCCAAGCAGTGGCATGCTCACCTACTGATAATTTTCGATAAGCATTTTTCACAAAGTATTGGCTGATGAGTTACATAAGGATACGATATGACTTTTCTGACAAGCTTGTGAGACTGTTATTTTTATTCAAAAAATTTGCTGAATTCTTGTGGCAACAGGTTCTGTACGGGTTCAATATCATTTTGATATTTTAAACCAACAAATGCAGTTTTTCCTTGACAGATATTTTACATTTGAGAAAGATAGATTCAGATTCATGTTCAGCACCGTGTTGTGTATTCACCAGTAGTCCGAACAAGAGCACCAACCATGTACAAAATGATGAAAACGGTTGCAGTCCCTCACGATTATTTCTCTGCTGTAACATTTAGAAGCCAATTTGAAGAAAGCATGACAATCATCACAAATACGAAGATTTTTAGCAATCCGAAGAGGTTTTCCTCTACCTGCAGTGCTTATGAGACCAAAAGCAACTGCAAGCTTTTCGCTGTGATGAAGGACTGCTCGTTCTTGCCCTTCCTCATCCACATCATGCAACAAAGAAGATGTTTTGGGCACATACCCTTCCTTCTTCAACCTTGTGACCATTTCATCAAGCATTTTGTACACCACATTACAGTCAGGGTGGCTGCGGTCTCCAGCAAAGAACTCGTGAACACTGTTGTCCAATTCAATGGAACTGCAACCAGGCTTCTTCTCCACACCTTTCATCTTCATGGTCTTCCTTATACTGGCAACATCATCCCATCGGCCAGCTTTGGCATATATATTTGAGAGAAGAACATAATTTGCGCAACTCTCAGGTTCCATTTCTATCAACCGTAGGGCAACTTTTTCAGCCCAGGTGCACATCGCCATGAAACCGACATGCGCTTAGGAGAGAAGCCCACACAACGGGATGCGGTTCCATCGGCATATTTTCTATGAGTTCAAGAGCTTCCTCCAACAACCCTGCTCGGCCAAGGAGATCAACAAAACACCCAAAATGTTCCGCCTTGGGATCCAACCCAAACTCAACTTTCATCATCCTAAAAAACTTCCTGCCGCTGTCTACCAAGCCTACATGAGTGCAAGCTTTCAATAGCCCAACAAAGGTAACGTCAGTAGGCTTTATTTTAGCTCTGCACATGTACTCAAAAATCCCAAATGCCTCCTCTGCTCTCCCATGCATGGCGAATACTTCAATCATGGTTCCACACAGATAGCTGTCCTTGTCTTCCGCAGCTTCAAAAACCCTTCTTGCCTCCTCCACCGACCCACATTTGCCATACATATCAACAAGTGCGGTGGTAACATAGACATCCATCTTTATCCCGTGCCTGCCAACATAAGCATGAATCCACTGACCCATATCCAAAGCACCCAGGTGTGCACAAGCAGGAAGGACAGCAACTATAGTCACCTCGTTGGGTTTAGGCTTCGAGACCTGCATCATCCTAAACAACTCCAACGCCTCATTAAATCTTCGACTATGCACATAGCAGGTAATCATCACGTTCCAGGACACTACATTACTCTTGGGCATCAGGTTAAATAGATTTCTCGCAGCCTCCACGTCCCCCAACTTCGCATACCCAGAAATCATAGCGTTCCATGAGATGAGGTCTCGATCCGCCATCTCATCGAACAAGTTTCGAGCAGTTTGTACGTCCCCAATTTTGCAGTACATGTCCACTATCGTGTTCCATGACGAGATGTTTCTCGCGGGCATTTCATCGAACAGCTCTTTGGCACTTGCGAACTCCCCACATTTCACGAACCCGGCCAACATGGTGTTCCAGCATATAACATCCCTGTCAGCGATTCGATCGAAGACCCGACAAGCATGGGCAGCGAGCCCACAGCTGCAGTAGGCATCCATCAAAGCCGTTTGAACGATGAGCATCGACCCAGAACCCATCTTCAAGGCCAGCCCATGCACCTCCCTCCCCACTCCGACGTCTCCCAAAGCGGAGGAAGAACGGAGAACGGCAGGGAAGGTGAAAGAATCGCAGTTCACGGAGCGAGCCCGCATGAGGGCGTAGAGCCGCAGGGCATCGAGGTGGGCACCATTCTCGGAGTAGCCCTTGAGCATGGCGTTGTAGAAGAAGAGCTTCGGGTCGGGAATGGCGTCGAAGACGTGGCGGGCGAGGTGCATGGCGTTGGAGAGGGAGCAGCAGAGGAAGAGCTGGCCGAAGACGAGGTCATTGCGGGAGAGGCCAGTTTTGATGATATGGGCGTGAAGGAGTTTGAGGGTTGGTAAGGGGTGGGGAGACTTGAGCAAAGCAAGAAGATCAACTTGGGAGTTCAGATGGTGAGAGTTGGCAGGTTGGACGGGAAGAAGAGGGTGGGGATGCACCGGCTTGCTGCCTAGTATCGGAGCAATGGCGCCCATGCTTGATCTGTTCTGCCACTCAGCTTTTTTCCGCTTTTATTTACCCCCCAAAGTAGTTATAATTATAATTAATTAAAGGTTGATTTCTTCTTCTTTTTTTAAATATTACTTTAAGAAATATATATATATACATATATATATATATATAATTATTTAATTAATTAACATAAAATTAAAATTCGACAAGATGGATATACATGGTCCAAGCAGCTTGGAAATTGTCATCAGGTCTGCTTAAGGTAGCTATCCTTAGATTTCATGTCAAAATAAATGGTGAGGAAGAAAGTCCAATTGTACTGAATCAATGCTTTCCAAACATTGCGCACCAACCAACTTAACGCCCTTGTTTGATCCACATTACGCACCAACCAACTTAACGCCATTGCTTGATCCACAGGCGTATGGAGATGAAGAGACTAACCTGCAAAAGAAAAACCACAAATTTATTAAGTAAGATCACGTTTTGATCAGTTACATGAATATTTATGACGAAGAGCGAAGAACGCAAATCTACTGTAATATTATTACAGCTAACAAGGTTGGTAAGTCACTGTAAAAAATGACATGCGACTTTATTGTTGGTGAAAAAATTCTATTTACTTTTTGAGGTGGATAACAATTATAATTGTCCAAACCTGCTCAAGCTGTTGAACAATAATAGTAATTGAACATATGGATGGGACCGATTACTTCAATGCAGTTAAGCAGTTCCATGGTGCTCATATTTGCATGTCACAATAATTTTGGTCGGTGCGGGGCTTTTGGTCCAAGTTTTACAACATTTGAATCCGGCCCAGTACCAAATACCAAATCTGAACCCCAAAAGAAGTGTCAAAATTATAGAGCCTAAACCAGAACCATATCAAGCCTGATATTACATGTCAATATTGTCGGATCTTTTACATATCAATATTACAAATCTGAACCCGAATTTGATTTAATTATCGGATCTTTTACACATTTTAATTGAACCCAAATTAAATATCAATATTATAGAGTCTAAATACGAACTTTATCCGGCCTCATGCTATTGCTCTAGCTATCTAGCCACTTTAAAGTGCATACAAGACCTGATAGTTAAATCAAAATTAGGTTCTAGCATGTAAACATCAAGTCAGGATATATTTTTTTGCGTTCGAATTTATTTTTTGTCGGAAAAAGATTTAGGTATTTGGCATTAGGTTGGATTTCATTTGAACCGAACTTGACCCAACAAGCATGTAAGAGACGACCAAGATTTGAAAAAAAAAATGTAAGACAAGGCCAATATGATCCACGTGTGACCGGACATGGGGCAGCGTGTGATCAACGAAGAAACGAGGACAACTGTAATTTTAATATATACTTGGTAAGATTGTGTGCGGGCCCGTAGCGAATAAAATTTAATTATATATATAAATATTTATTAAATAATAGGATAAATTATAATAACTTAATATCTTAGATATAAATTATAATTAATTTTACAAATATATTTTATTTAAATAAAAAAAATAAATTATAATTATTTAATTTTTTATTATATTTTTTTCAAAATAATTAATAAGACTCTTATTAATAAAAAATTAGAAGTTAAAATTTACCAAGTTAGAATAAAGAAAAAATATTTTTATTATATTTTTTTAATATAATTGACTAATGTTTCTATCTTAACTTCAGTATTGAGTCTTCGTTTCATTAATGATTAATGAAAGTGGAAA
>JAVDBV010012725.1:691-14661 GCA_032619315.1 Piper longum
AGTCTAAGCTCGCCGTAGATGTGCAGATACGCTTGGAGCTTGGACCACAGGTCCGTAGGACTCTCTACCTCTCTGCTTGACTCCTTGTGTGTAGAGTTTGATCGCATTTTATACGAAGGACGACATTGGCGGAGTTTTATCGGATCCCTCTGATGTCGAGTCATTTAGCCGTGTTTTATATGCAAGTTTAATAAAACTACAAGGATGAGATCCCTTGTTAGTTTTCGAACTTTGGCTCCATAAATCTATTATACAAACCTCATCCCTAAGCCTCTTATATAAGTACGCGCTGTTTTACGGATTTCACGAATAAGAGAATGAGTGGTACGGAGATATGTATGGACCGTGCTAGTACTCCTTCAAACTATGAGGTAGTGCGGGGCTATGATGGTACTGCGTAATGCAGCGCATTTCCGGAATATGTGGCACTAACTTAATTGTTCCTTTTGACATTTTAGTACAGTGGCGGGTGATATGGAAGGTGCGAGGGCGTAAGCGCTGTATGTATGTATGATTATGATTATGAGCCGTGCATGCGAGCCGGCATTTGTTTAAGTATGTTTGCTTACTGCCCGGTGTGAGGCATTCTTGAAGTTTCATATGTTTTCGTGGGTAATGTAATACACATTTGCCAGATTGTATTAGTTATTTTCGGACCAGTAACATTCGTTACTGACGGTTTTCTTATAATATATGTAGGTCTCGCAAATCCTGTATCGACTTTGGTGGAATGACAGATAAATCCTACACACACTTGAGCTCAACAAAAGATTTTCTTTCTTGCATTTATTTATATTTGATGTATTTTGATGTTTATTTTATAATGTCTTCCATTATCATGACACGAAGAGGGTTATTTCGATCTATTTTATGGATCGAGTCTTACAGACTAATAATATTAAACATGTCTCAACTCGATCATAACATTTCTAATCCGGTTCTTAAGTGAACCGAAATTGGGGTTTTACATTACTATTAGGCCCTTTAGGCCTTCAAAGGGGACTTATAATAAGTGTCACGTGCTTTTCATTAAAAAGTTAATTTATGGAATAAGATTTTCTATTAGCTTATTTACAAATCACCAAAATGATATACGACCGATATAGTGTAAACCTAACATTCGTAAAATATGGTAAATGTATATCTAATCGGATCTTTTCTGAATGTGCCTTCCATACATAGAAACCTTAATGACTGATTATAAATAAATTTTTAAAAATTAATTATGGTTGGTTTGTTAATTAAGCTCCGTCAAAAAGTTGGACAAGAGAAGGGGATGAAATGCATGGAGACAGAAGCAGTTGATTCGTTTGAAACTGTTGAGGACATCATCACCACCGTGATATGTGTATAACATTCTGCTCCTCTACTGGCTCAGCTCATTCTATGATATGCTTTTAAATATGCAAAATGTAAAGATACTGTACGTAGCTGCGATGGACGGTTGAAAAGAGAGTAATGTATTACTCGGATATTTACTCTTCCATGTTTTCCAAACCATGAGTAACACCCACCTTCACACCACGTAGCCGTGTTTTTTCTCCCTCTAATTTCCTTACAATTCTTTGGATCATAGATGTATATTAATAATTAAGTCAAAACAGGATTTTAAAAATTGCTTTTTCAACGGAAAAATATGACATTGTACATTCATTAACACTAGAAATGGAGTGCTTAAGAGATACCTGGTTAGCCCAGAGGTAGGGCTATAAAACTTAAGATGCCTTGTCAGCATGAAACGAGATGACAAAATGTATTAACCTGTAATGGAGTGATTAATGGAAAGCCAAAATCTCTTCCTGCGGAGAACAGATTTTGTTGATTCTATAGCCACCAATCAGATTTCCCAAATAAATTGTAATAATATCGAAAAATATAGTGAAAACTTCGGAAACTCCAAATTCAATTTTATCCGGCCCAAGAGATTTTGGTCTCAATACAATGGGCCATTTTGACCGCGTTAATTTTCTAAATATAACTAACTGAGTAGGGCCGGCGAGCGCACGAGCCCACGCCCACCATACCGAAAATAATAAATTCCTATCTTTTCAGCTATTAAAATTTGTTAGGCTTTTTGACATCAATAAAACACGGCTCATGAGCTCAACACAATTATTTGGTCTCACATAAGTGTAAAGTGAATTTATGGAGGCGTAATATTGTAGGGATTGTATGTAGGCGAGGCTGTAAAGAAAGTGGCAACGGAGTTTCTAATGGCACACACGACGAGAGAAACTCCTTGCCTCGCGTGGAGAGCAAATCTAGGAATGGTGTCAAGCCTAATCCAGTTGATAAAGGAGAGAGCCATGGGCACACGACGATACTTGAATGTGGTATGACTGTATAAGGAAATAATTTGGTAGCCTTCCGGTTGAAGCAATTGAGCTCATCTCTCCACTCTTTGGTCGCCTTCCAGACGGTGAAGAAAGGAGAGCTATGCACATTTGGGTACCATATAATACTAATGTAATGCCACATATCGACCAAAGTGTGGTCTTATTTATTAGCTCTTAACAAGTTCAGGGCTTTTCATTATTTTACTCTACGCCACTTCATTTCCTCACTAATCAGAGAATCATGGCTGGAAGTGAGCTTCTTGATGGATGGTCCTCGATGGGACCTGACATTCCGGACCTGCGTGCCTCAAAAAGAGAGAATGCTCGAAAACAAATGGCATCAATACACTTCCAAAACTTAGAAACCAACGCTAGACACCATAAACATGCCAAACTAGTGCCTCCAAACTTCAATAATGTAGTTGTAAATGAAATAAAAAAAGTAAAAGTAACAGGGTTCTTGTCCATGCATACACAAATCCCACATTACACTCCCTACAAAGTTGAAATTAATTGACGAATCAATGTAGAATACATAGCTTGAAAGGTGCCCATTATCCTGCTACGCAATTCAAAAACCAAATCACTTAACACTGTAGCATAGGCCATGAAAGTGAAGGCCTTTACCTCCGTTGCCCCCTCATATAAATAACCAACTTTCCATTTCCATGAGAACCCCATTTGAAGCCAACCTAAACAAAGCTATCACAGTTATATGGTGAAAGAGAATTAAAATCTAAAAAAAAGCTCCATGTATTTCTATCTGTTAGTTGTGAGCAAGTCCAAACAAAATTCACCCACCACGGGAAAAAGTAGAGCTGAAACACAAACAAAATCTACTGCTCCTTGCATGCCTTCTACCATGACCCTCCACCCAACATTCCATTCCAATATCCAGATGAATCCGCTTGTCCTCTATTCTGATCAAAATCACCAACGGGCTTCAGATCTTCAAATGGAAACAATAGCCTTCCACTGGTATGGTTTTGAACTCCATGGACATTCTCATATCCACCTCCATTCCCCATACTATCAAAGGGAAAGTTAACGCTTGGTTTGAAATCGTGCAGGCCAAATCCAGATTGATAGACAGGGTTAGTTGAATCTGGGGCATGACCAGACATAGGCATGGGCATGAAAGAACTCAATTTCTTTGATGCCGTCCCAGTCCTAAGCAGCCCAAGGGCTGATAAAGAGGTCGTTGAGACAGTAGTACTAGCTGTGGTACCAGTAGATGTAACTTCATGGTTGTCAGTACCAATAGTAGCACAACTATTCTCAATGTTGGGCAGCTCAACAAATTCATGAGACGGGTTGTGATACTCTTGGGCGGTCTGGAAAGCCAAATTCAGATCTTGCCCTTCTTGTATATTGCCGTTTTCGGAGGTGGGTGGTGCAGAGGTGGTTGTAGGAGGGTTGAGATTTTCGGACAACGTTTTCTTGGAGCTGGTTGATGATGAAGAGGAAAAGCGCTTGTTCTTCCTTGAGCCGCCTCCAAACGGAACGTTCCTGCGGGACCCACCCTCCGTCCAATACCTTCTACAGGTCTTGCAAAAGTACCTTGGTTGGGTGAGGCTATAGTTGTTGTAATAACAAAACTTGGTGTTGATGGAGTTGCACCTGGGGCAGTTTAAAGGCTGGTGTTTTTGAGGTTTAACCTTCCTCTCCATTAAAGGTGGCCAGAAGCTGGTGCTGCTAGGGACCATCCCCTCCATGGGCTTCACCCGTCCAATATGATCCTGAATGTAATGGTTGGGGAGAAATGGCCAAGGAAAAAAAAAGAACAGAGTTATGACAAGCACAACTAACACAGCAAGAAACTTACAAAATTATCGAAACAACAAAGTCACTTATACCATCAATCTAACTATAAAAAAAAACAATAAAGCAAAACCCATAGAGGCAAAAAAACAGACAAGAGAAAAACAAGGATAATTCAAGCAAAAGCTAAAAACTACAAGAGCAAGGAGGAAGATACCACTATTATTTTCTCTCCTTTATAAACCTATCTGCAAAACAATAAAGATAAAGAATAAAAGAGATGAAGAAAATATTCCAAACCACTTTTCAGATAAAGTAATTTTATGTGACTTCATGACCACCATCAAGATCCGGGATGGTACATACGATTATACCTATCTAAAACCAGAGAGAAACGGAGAAATAAACGAGGACGATCAAAGACCAGGTCGACCCATCAAATAAATCAGAAAATAAAAAGACTAAGAACAGCCGAACAGAAACCTTCCCCCATCATATTACCCGAGGCCATTGAATAGTACTTTCCATGCAAACTAGCTTAAGGTTTGAAGGATCTCGTGATGGAGCTAAGATAATTGGGGAAGAAAAGATAGGAACTTCGGTTGGAGAGCTCTCCCTTGCATCCGAAGGAGTGTCTGAAAAGTAGACACCTTCAACTTTCAATATTGATTTTTAAAAAAAGAGAACTTACAATACTTCCCCGGACATACCAAGCTAGGTGTGTGTCAGAGAGATAATTTAGCATTTGCTAATTTAATTGCAGCTAATTATTTTTGTTTATTTTTTAAAAAATATTCTTTCGATTTAATTAATATAATTAAAACAACGGGAGAAAAGGTTTAGGTGTGCTCTACAAGGAATTTACTTAAATGGAGCTACCAGATAGTGAATTTTAACTTAGGATATCTTTGGTTGGCTTCAAATTAATATAAACGACATAAAAATTTTAAAATAGTCAACTTTACAAAAAATAGTTATATTTATTATATTTTTTATAACAAATATTATTGAGTTAATTATTCTATGTATAAATTAAGAATGATTACATACAAAAAGTACAAAATAAATATAGTCACTTTATTTGAATTGTCCATGTAGTCTCTAATGAAAAAAAAAATCCCTATTTTATTGTTTTAACGAAGAAAGAAAAGGAGATTTTTTCCCCTTCATTAGAGAGTACATATGCCGCAACATAAGGCACTCATTATTAATTTGAACACAAAATTATAAAATTAATATTTTTTAAAAACATATGGGATATATTTTAATTTTAGTAATCTAATCATTTAAAATATTTTTTTCGTTCATATTTCTGTTGTGCTTATCAAACATAGCCTTTTAGGGTAATGTCATATTACAATTTAAGCAATATGTATTGTATCACCCTATGTATAATATAAGTATAGCTGACTCTTCTATTAAATTAAATTATAGAATCTCTTATAAGGGCGCTAATTAAGAATCGTTGGCCTTAGCTTGACAACATCTTTTCTAACTCATCTCATGCCTTGGTAACTTTAAAACTATCCCTTATGTGGGAAAATCAAATTCTTCTTCGTTTTCTTCAGCCCTATGCATCCTTCGTATCACTCCTAGGCCTGAGCATGTACGTCGAGTACTCTCAGGCAATGTGCCTTTAGTACCCTTTGAAACCACAACTATAGAAATGCGCTACATTAGAGTACATGTAATCCTCCACACTTCTCCGGGTTTCAGGAACTCAAAGGTGGAGTTGTTTGGATCCATTGGGAATAGAATGACCCGCTAACCAATCCAAAGCCCAATTTGACTGGTGCATGCCCTCTCACAATTTACATGAGTCGACTTTCCCTTGTCTCACATCTCATTGGAAAACATTGATAAAACTGCATGTACATAGGTCTGGGTAGGGATTTTAATATTATATACCCGAAGGCATCATGATCTGGATCTTAGTTTCCAAAAATAAACTCAAGGGATATCATTCTCAAGGGTTATTAATCCAAAAATCCATAAACTAAATGACCCGTGTTGAGTGGGATGCGATAAATCCACCACTTGACATATCTGCTCACTTGTTAAAACAAATCAAGATAGAGTGAAAGAGTCAAACAAGAAGCGAGTCTTAAATGGACCTGGTTGTAAAGACCGTGAAAAAAAAAATTTATATATATTTGACTCGGTTGGGGAATGAACGAATGTTGGAAAATTATTATGATTAATTTTTTTTTCTTTACTAGGTTACCCGGTTAAATAAAATATAGGTGTTGGGGTATTTTTCACATACCCCAACCGTCCACCTCTACCATAGGTTCACTATATTATTTTCCCAATCTAGATCTCCCACGATTTTCATTGAGTTAATGCCGCCGCCACTTCGGTTGGCAGCTGGTGAGTCTCTGCCTCCCCCCTGGCCACTACACCATTACCCCCATGCCCGCCTCGCGGCAAGATTTCCAGTCATACCTCTCAGGACCACAGGAACCGTTGCAGTCGCTGCTAACGACGAAGTTTTAGGAGCCGGTTCACGCCGCTGCAGCCACTGTTTGGGCTATTTTCCGACGTTGGCGAGCCACCACCGGCTGATCCAACCACCCCAATGGTTTCCACTCATCTAGATCTACATTTTGAGACCACCATGACCATCGCCATGGCCGTGATCGCTACCGGTGACGCCTCCGCCAACGACGACGACTTCTCACGATTACGGCCGATTTCCGGCTAACCCGTGGCCGAACTCTGCCGGTCGTCACCACCAACAACTCAACCATCACGTCCTCTTTCGATCGCGACCGACGGCGCCACCACGCCACCCTCGTTCAGCCCAAATACCTGTCTTCGTACCCATTTTTGTCCATATACTCATTCGACCCTAATCCGCAAGACTATGTCCATGTTCTTGTCCATCAGCCTACCTAGCCCAACCCAGCATTTAATTCAGCCCATCCAGTTGGTCTGGTTCAGCTTGGTTCGGTCTAGTTCAACTCGTATTTAGGTGTTTTTCGATTGTTTTTGGTAATTCGAGAACATTTACATTAGTTTAGATTTATATTCACATTGTTTAGCAATTTTAAATGTTATGAGTATTTTTCTTTAGTTATTGAATTATTATTTTATTATTTATTTAATTATTTAATTAATCATATGCTTACTAACACAAGTATATGTATAATGTTTACTCGTGTTTAGCTGTGTATTTATGTACTATGATTATATTATTATTTTATTATTTGAGTACTACTTATCCTCATCTATTTATTATTTATCTAATTATGTATGTGTGTATTTTTTATTATTTATAAATTAATTAATTATTATTATAATGTCTTGATTTGCTTGCCACTTATTTATTTCTAGGGTTGTTAACATTGTTTTGTTTTTTTTTAAGTATTGATGATATGAGCACACACCACAAGCATGCATCATATAGAGACATTAGTATTTTATCTAGAAATGGGATTCTATGTAGGTTACGCGAGTTAAACTCATCAACTTAAGACGCAGGGCTCCACTCATCTAAATTAGTTTTCCGTCTCATTCTTGGTATACCAGTCAACCTTCCAGATTCGTATAATCATTTAAAATATTGTATTTTCCCCTATGGGCCGTCTGGTTGGCATGAGCTTAGATCCGACCACCATGCACTGAGTGCAACCGGGGTCGAGGAATTGACTAAGTCCAACACGGGGCTGCACCCTTCATAATCTCAGAATGGACATGTCAGAATAGACCTGACAGCCCATAAGCTTTGAATGGAAATGTCAGAATGAACTTGATAGCCCATAATCTCATTATGGACATGCCAGAATGGATTTGACAGTCCAATGATGTCAGAATGGACCTGACAGCCCAATAATGTCAGAATGAACTTGACAGCTAGTAACGGACATATCAGAATGGACCTGACAGCCAATAATAGACATGTCAGAATGGACCTGATAGCCCAATAATGTTAGATTGGACCTGACAGCCCAATAATGTCAGAATGGACCTGACAGCTAGACATGTAAGAATGGACCTGACAGCTAGTAATGGAAATGTCAGAATGAACCTGATAGCTAGTAACGGGCATGTCAAAATAAACAAGATAGCCAGTAATGGACTTGTCAGAGTAAACCTGATAGCAAATAACGGACATGTCAGAATGGACCTGAAAGCAAGTAATGGACATGTTAGAATGGATGTGACAGTCAATAATGGACATGTTAGGATGGATTTGGCAACCCATCATCTCAGACTAAACTGAAGGATATTGATGGGGTTTTTATTAACTTGTCTTATTAAATTATATGGCTTAGTGTTTTCATCACTAACGCGGAATTGCCTCTACAGGTTAGCAGCATTGGTCCGAAGTATAAAAAACTGCTGGGTAGTTCTTCACCGACTCAGGTCTGGCGAACGGATAATAAGTGGACTTCCTATTTATTCTCTTGTCTTATAAATGTGTCTATGGGAAACGGTCGAAGATTGTGGGATGGTTATTTTATATATTGTCGTATGAAACATGAGTTATTTTCATAAGTTATAAATTCTAGACTTTTTTGTTCATTCACCATTTTAAGTAACACCCGGTCCTGTTTGGGTGGGTGTTAAAAAAGCTGGTTAGTTATATTTTTGAGTAACACCCAAGCCGGTTAGGCCGACGATATTGCATTTTTGGCTGGGTCGTTGCACTAGTAAAAGCTCCAATTGTGCCCACGTGCGTAGGTGGTGAGCTCCTACTCCGTACATACACATCAAAACTAAAAGCTAATGCCGCTATGATGCATTCACACATCCTACATCACACTCACATCAAGGTACACACATCAATCCATATCAAGATTTTCTAGGATACCTTGCATTTGATTAACAATTTATATTGAATTTAGTTAATTAGTTCATGAGCATTTGTTTAAATACCATTCAAATCATACAAATCATACAAAAATATTTATGACATCAATCAATTAAACCCTAGCATGTTTTGCCACTAATTATCAATTTTTTAATTATTAGGTAGGAGTTAATTATACCTCTCGTCATCAGTAATCGTCGACAACTATAGTTTGTCATGTGGTTAGAGACTTGAATTTGGCACCCGGAAGTGTCCAAAACTCAATCGGGTTTGGTGGGATGAGTTCGGTGAAAATTCGGTGATTTTTGACGAATTTCAGCAAATCTGGTTTCTGGCAATTTTTCGACAGTTTTTTTGTAGTTTCCATTTGTTTTACGGTGACTTTTCAATGGTTTTTCAGAGACTTTTCTGGCAAGGCGATCAGAGCTTTGGGTTAGCACTGGCTCGGTGAGCTTGACCTGACTATGATGCCAGTCATGGCGACAAGGGCGGTGATGGTCACCAACGGCGGTGGCGAGTTGATTGGGGTGGTCAGCTTGTCCAATCGGCCATTGTCCTACCATGGCGGCAGTGCTCGATGTGGGGAAAATTTTCTTGGGTCAAAGGGTAGGGTGTTAATGGCATGGCAGCGACTGAGTGGCTCAGCAGACGGCAGAATGACATCAGTGATCGTGGCACGGTCGCGCGACTTTGGGGCCTCATGGAGATCTGTCGACGAAAAGGAAAGCTGCAAGGTGGCTCTTGGACCCCCGGTGGAGGCGGTTGTGTTGATTAGTACCAGTGTGAAGGCCGGAGGTTGTGTCAGCAGCAAGGATGGGGTGGCGATCGGGGTTAAGCGTGGAAGTGTTAGGGTGAGGATTTTGTTGGTAATTTTTTGATTAAAAGTTGTGTAACTCCGACTTAAGTAAAAATAATAACTAACGCCTAATAAATTCCAAAGAAAATCAGAAAAATATGGAAAAACCAAATGCACTCCATAACATCAAAATGACATGTTTTATAACTGATAACCCCCCATGTAACAAGTCGTAATGTGTTATTTGGCTTAAAAATAATTATATGATCAAATTAATAAATAAATAAATAACAAAAAGATAACGGCATGTTGTCGTATACTCTGATAACTTATTTTTGATCATTTTCCTGATGTTATCATTATATAATCAGGTAAACTTGACCCTCACTGCTCATAACGCATGTCTGGGCTTGGCATAGCAAGGAGATCATGAAACTGGCTCGATTTGAACAGATAGTTGAACCGACTAGTTCAATAATGTAAAACACTAACTTGAGTCATGGGTTTTACATGTATACATTTCTTCAATTTGGCTACTTCACCATATACGGGCATGAAGTAATCAACTAATGTAAAACAACAACTTTGGGTTAGGTGTTACCAACTTGTAGTTTTGCCAGTTCAGGCTAGTCTTGAGTCCGTTCAAGCTTGCTCGAGCTAGACTAGTTTTTAGACCACGAGTATGGAGCCTACTTGGCCTTATGAATATGTTATAGAGGTTGAGTATGTCTAACACATAAATGATAGCTTCAGTTAAGCTATAGTAAAGCATGAGTTATCAGTGTATAAGCTAGGTATACCAATTTTTTTTATGTATTAGCCATGGTTTTAGGCCTACATCTAAGTCATTGCAGTGTATAATATGATGTATGATGTAGACATGTTACCGTCGACTAGACTCTGGTACATGTGTATGGTTATGTATGCTGAAGGCATATTACTGTCAACTAGATTCTAGTATATGTGTATGTTTATAACATGTTGTATGCTCTGTTGAGTTGTCTAGGCTGCACATGGTGTCATTATGTGTTTTGACACAGAATGTATGATTATGTATGTATGCATGATTTCAGTAGGCCATTGAATGGTTCTAGCCTATACTTTTGAAATCCACCTCCGTTAAGTTTGTATGATGATTGTAGTTAAATTAATAGCTTTACGAATTTTTACCATCACACTTTAGTCCACCATAAGACCGAAAAATTGGATGTCACATAAGACAAAACATATCACAAAATAATTTGTCTTGACCAAAATTACACAAGTAATGCACATTGTGCTCGGTCTTTTTGTGCAAATATCAATCACTACACCTCCACAAATGCTGGCGTTTCTGACTCCTATTCCTCACTTACATAGATAATAGAAAAACCTTAGCAACAGTTGTCACTGGACTGGAAATAACTAAATATAAAACTAGCAAACGAGAGCTAATTCTCATGTAAAAGAAAACAATCATATAACTTCATCTGAACACTATAAGGACAGGTAGGGAGGAGCCATTGAGTTGCAGACTAGATGGTGTCCCAAACATACAGGTATTGTGCCCCTCTTGCCATTATTTTAAAGTCTCACTTTTAGGAAAATGAATATCCTAAGCCCTCTCCGAACCTCCACATTTCCCCTAGCCTAGAGCACAAAGGCGTAGTACTCTCAAGTAGTCACCATCTGTACTCTTTGATACCATAGGTCTAGAATTGCATTGTACATAACAATACTCATCTACTCCACACCTCTCTAGGTGTAAGGAAGCTCAAGGCATGGAGTTATTAGGATCCCACGAGAATGAAACAACCCTCTCACCAATCTAGAGCCCACTATGATTTACACATCACGATATGTGTAGGTCAGTTTCTCCATCTCTCAGTTCACAAGAAAATTCGTCAAAAAATTATATTTATAGGGTTAGGAAGGGGATTGTATAAATATGCCTGAAGGCAACTTGAGGCATATCTAAATTTTTGAAAATAGCTTGAGGGATCTCATCCTCAAGTGTTCTAAATTACAAAAGAACATTACGTTTAATGGCTGGTGTTAAGTGGGATCTGATAAAATGACCACTTAACACGTTTTGTGATATCTAAATGAAAACATTGATGGAATAGAGCACCAAATCAAGAGGTGAGTCTTAACGGACCTAGTAGAAGTTCCAAGAGGGGTCTCGCGCCTAGATGATGAGCTGCTATTCAGAACCTACACAAACATGACTACTCCGTAGCTGCTACTCAGGACCTACACAAACATAACTACTCACTAAAATCCACTGGCTAGAAAATGCATGGATGGCATGATGATGAATAAATGAGATGGGGAATAACCAAAGCACACAACGAATAAATCTAGACAAATGGAGTAAATGACAAGTCAAAAAAAGTTTCGATATTAACAAGATAAGCAACTCTACCTGAAAAGAATAAATAACAAGGAAATGGAATGAGCATGCTAACAACATAGGAAACAATCAAATCATGTGAACGGATAAATGTAAAACCCCGAAAAAAATAATTAGGTTATTTTATTTAGGATTTTGTAAATCTTAAGAATGAATAATAAATAATATTTAATTGAATTAATTTGTAAGAATCAATATTATAAATTATCAATTATAACCTTTAGAGTACTGGTACAGTGGTATTTATGGTAATTGCTGTAACTCAATAGTTAGTTTTTTTTGACTTTTTGTTATCACATAAATGGCTGGTATAGTTATGTGTAATTACGTTTATTTCCATAAAATTAAATATACTGACTTCTTGAATTCTACACTTATTCCTATAGATAGTTTGTGATCACATTTGGCTCATAAAGGGAAGGCTTTAGAAAAGTTTCATTCATACGGTGATCGTGTGTCATAAGTTTCGACAAAATTCCAGGTCCGTATAATTAATCGAAATGTTAAAAATTCCTATATAGTAGTCCCAACACGGGGCAGCACCCTTAAAAATTCCGATGTGGAAGTCCTGACATGGGGCAGAACCCCTAAATATTCTTATGTGGGGCCCCATAGGGGGCATAACCCATAAAAATTTCTATGTCGGAGTCCCGACACGGGGAAGCACTTTTAAAAATTATTATGTGGGAGTCCCAACATAGGGCTGCACCCTTTAAAATTACTTTGTGGGAGTCCCCTTAAAAGTTACTATGTGGTAGTCCTGACGTGGGCAACACACTTAAAAATAACTATGTGGGAGTCCCGACGCTACTTGTTTCTTGTAATTCTATAACTTAGTATTTTTACCACTAACGCGGAATTGACTCCTCAGGTATGGGCATGGAAGGATGAGTAGAGTCGGGACAGCTGAATAACTCTGTTATTTGACTATTCTTTGCATAGCAATGGGATTTTTGTTCGGTTCAAGGGGTTTAGATTATTTCGAGATAATATTTTTTGTTAAAATATTGGAAATTAAAAGAAAATAATTTACGAGATATTTAGTTTCATATAATAACACTTAAACTCATGGCTCGGAATGGGCGGGTCATTAAATTTGGTGACAGAACTGTGTTTCCCATGGAACCATGCAAATCAATCTCGATCTTGTTGAAAGACTATGTAAAACCCCATTTTTGGGTTAGGGTTTTACCCGATTTGAGTTTTACCCGATTTGGCTCAATATCGAGTTGGTACGAGCAAGATCGAGCCAAACTAGTTTTAGATTATGAGTATGGGCCCAGATGGCCGTATGAACATGTTATAATGGCTGATTTTGCGAAACATGCAGATAATAAGATTACGAGTTATCAGTATATACTAAGGTATATAGATTTGTTTGTATATGTTAGACAGGATTTTAGGGCTAGATTTAGGCCGTTGCAGCGTTTAGTATGCGTTTGGGATTTTTCTGGGTATTTCATTTGCATGCATCATAGGAATTTTAGATCACTCGATTGTGCCCCAGCGGGCCCATCTTGATTTGGTTTTGATGCCCATTTAGCCTTCTTACCTCGATTCCCTCCTATAGAGTCAATTTCAGGGCTCGAGTCAGTTTCAAGTTCGGACGGTCTCGATCCGAACTTTCCGATCATATCTATAATGTATATACCCATAGGTGGGTCCCACTAGGTCACGAGTTGTTGGATGACTAGATCATGCCACGTGGCGAGATCTCTGCCGCCCACTCATCTTTATCTCACCCATTGATTTCCAAATTTCATGATTTTGAAATTTTCCACCCTTACGCCGCTACCACTTTGACTCACCGCCGGTGAGCTGCCGCCTCACCCCTGGCCACCGGATTGGTACAACTGTGACCACCTCACG
>JAVDBV010012769.1:0-17243 GCA_032619315.1 Piper longum
GGCTGTCTGCAACGACATCCTCGCCCTTGCTGCCCACCACGGTGGCCCTCATCTCACTGACAGAGGCAGTGCCGAAGCCAATGAGGTTGATGAGGCCCGGGTCACAGATGGTGGAGAGAAAGTGGAGCTCGTTGTCACTGGGGTGGTCGTGGTCGTGGTCAAGCAGGTGGGGACTTGGTCCATTTGCTCAGGCCATTTTTCCCCAAACTCTACGAGGTTATCAGCACTGAGGCAGTTGGAGCTGTCGTAGTTCTCGAGGTCATAGTTCTTCTAGTTGACCATGCCAATGACGATCATGCTGGACTTCCCGGCCAGCACCGGTGGGATGTTGTCGTTGAGCTGGTTGTTGCTGACATCCAGCCAGATGAGGCTCTTGCAGTTGCCAATCTCTAGCGGGATCTGGCCAGAGATGTCAATTGGACAGCAGTTGTGTTTTGGAGATTGATCAGTACCTTCATAGAGGCGAGGGGAAATCAACAATCAAGAGGATTGACATGTTTGTGAAGATGAGTTTCGCACATGATCTCCGCACTTTGTTGTTGGTTGATAGATTTATTTGAAAGAAGAGAGTTTAGCTTACCTTAACGTATGTGATGCTATGAGTGTTGGTTCATTGTTTGACCCAAAGGCGTGGTGAAGGGAATTGTGCCCAAGTGACATGTTGAGTCGGATGCAAGAAAGTGGTGAGGCTGATTAATGCTAATGAGGTAGAGCATTTTATGGCTGGTGGATCAAAGACTCGTAATTGAGCAAAGTTGAGTATGCTTTTGTTGTTTCCAAGTGTGACTAGTATCAGAATCTCGGAGTTGTTATGGGCCGTTATACACAGCCCTGGCTTGGATGGCACGAAGCTATTATGCGATAGTGTTTAATGCTTGTATGCACATTGGTTACCATTTGGCCTTGTAGTGATCGAAGGAGGCAAAGTCATTTAACATCGAGATGTTTCAATCAGTGCGTTAGATATTAGTCGGGGCAACTGGGTAGGTAACAAGACCAAAGTGATTGTGAAGAGCGTTGTTTTCAAGGGGAGAACAAAGTGTTCTCATGGTAAGAACACACCAATGGGCGAGATACCATGCAGTTGTGTACTGCATTGCACATGAGTCAAGAGGGGAGATGTGTTGAGATATTTCCCTCCTCATGTGATGGCAGTCATATCAAGTTTGATAGGTCTTCAACAAAGTCGGAAAGTGTAAATTTTACAAAGGTGTTTCTCATGGTCGGGAAGGGGAAAATTGTTGGAGATATTCCCTCCCATGAGAAAGCGTTCAATCACTTGGGAAGTTGTGAAGACATGAAGATGCTCCAAGAGATACGAGGAATTCGATGAGAATTTGTGGAATACGAGAAGAGGCTCATTGGCGAGGATTCAAATGCTCAGGAAGTAGTGTTCGGAGTTGACTCTTTATTTCGAGCAGGTGTTCCATATCTCTACTTTGCAAATGTGTGATTGGACATATGTATTGGGTATGCTTTCCCTTTGGGGAAGTTCCATGTAGTGTTCTCCTTCAGAAGAGACATGAGAGGCTACAAATCTAGATAGGGTCACCATTGGTAGTGCTTATGAGAGAAGAAAGAGAAATGATTTGTTGTGAGGAGAAGGCATGACTTCAAGTTCTTCAACACAATCAACAGTGTTAATTTCTTTTTTTTCTCTACCTTTGTCTATGGTTTGTAATGGGAGTAGTGTTACCCACTTTGGTAGAGTATTCTACATTTATTGGGGTAGAGTTTTTCAAATGTATTGGGGAGAGTTTGGAGAAGTTTTTCATCATCTCAAGTTGAAGTGGAGTCGTAATCTAATGTGCGAGGTTGATTCATTTTTCTTTTGAGGTGATTGTTATTTTCTCAATTTCTCAAGAGTTGTATCTATCAGATATTGTTATTGATCTGATTTGGATTAGGAGAGTTTTTTCAAATCTTATTTGATAGTTGATTTTAATAGATTTTTTTAATCAAAGTTGATCGAGTAAGGAAGAAAGTTTCAATTAATTTTTATCTTGGTATCTCCTATTCATCTTATATTTGTTTTCATTTCATCTTGAGAAGAAATATTTTCTAGGATTGTTTCTGCTAGAGCATTTATTTCCTAACAAGAGTGATTACTTCATTGCATTTAGGAGTGTTGAAGGGCATCTAGAGGTGGTCATGGTGTTCACAAATGAATACTAGGAAATGCTTTCGGCCTATGATGATTCGGGACTCTTTGTCGCTACAATTTGGAAGCACTTGGATATCGTATATCGTACACTATCGTTCGAAGAAGCAAAGAAGCATTCTCTTTCCAATGCTCGTCTTCTATGCCTTGGACCATTTTAAGCCCCCAAGAGGGACTTGTAATAAGTGTCACAAGTCTCCCTTAATCCAAATGTTAATTCAATGAATAAGGCTTTCATATTAGCCTATATGCAAATCACCAACACCTTCCATGTGGGATAAATCCAACAACTCCCTTCACACATTGGGCGTCCCTGAAACCATCATCAGATGGCACCGACTTGGCAAATTCCCCTCAAATCATCAAGTAGAACCCATGATGGAAAATCTGACAATCGGCGTAGGAAAATATCAAATCTCCCATGATTGTAACATCTGGCTCTCATACTACTTCTTAGGCCTTTTGGGTCCCCAACCAAGCTATAATACAATTCTTAGTTCCTTTTGAACAATTAAAAGGGACTTGTAATAGGTGTCATAGGCCGTTAGGTACACTTTGGGCTTTGATATCACTGTTGGGCCCATTGGGCATAGAAAAAGAGACTTACAATATATGTCACAGGCATCTTTTAATCCAAAACTTAATTTAAGAAAAAAAGCTTTCCCATTAACCTATATACAAATCACTAATACCTTTTACGATTGATGTATGATAAACCTAACACTATGCACTTTGCACAAAGCAATCTATTTCGAGCATGAAGGTAAGTTGTAGTGGCATGGATAAATATTCTTGTTGTTGATGGGGGAATCAAAAATCAAACTATGACTAAATAGGACATCCAATGAAATGAACCAAATAAAATGTAACCAGTCATAAACCACACGCAATATTACTTAGGCTGTGCTTTTACAAATATATTAATATCACAATATTAAACATGTAACTTACTAACTTAACAAATCAAATATAATCATTTAAAATTGTGTTAAGTTAGCTAGACTATAAACTTAAAATATTATGGATGTTCGTGAACTATGGAAAGTAATAGATATAAACCAATTACTTCTGGCTTGTGAGAAGAAAAAAAGGATGAAATATGAAAATCTAAAATATTTCATATAAAAAAATAGAGTAATATTGATAGAGAAAATCATTAATAACAATGTTCCCAATGTAAAAAATTAAATATCATATGTGTTTTAATAAAATCTAATGGACAATTATTTGTTGTCTTTCTTCTAATTATATATTTAATTCATCGTCAAGCCTTTTTTAAATCTCCAAGTTCATATATCATATCTCATATTTGGTGAATATAAACCTATTGATATAAACTATCCTTCGTAGTTTACCGTCCTAAGTACATCTACATCTTATAAAAAAAAAAAATTTTAAAAATAGGTTTGAAAGAAAGGAAAAATATCACATTTAAAGCCATGTATGGGGTAAAAATGCAGCATTTTTAGTGGGGAAAATAATCGATAAATATCTGTAAAATAATGCTAAAACATGCACAATAATAAAAATAAACATATTTTGAAAAACAAAATGAAAATAAAATCTCAAGGTAAAAACATTAGAAAGGGAAAATCCAAAAAAAAATTGAGATGTAAATAACGAAAGAAAAAAAAATGATAGAGGATAATGGAACAGTAAATAAAAAAATATTTAAAAAATATCTAGGATATTAATAATACAGAAGTAAATTACATAAAAAGGCGAATACTTTTTATAATAAGGAAAATCCAATAATTTAATTATAAATGAACCCAAAAATTGAAAACCCAAAATAAATAGACTAATATTATTACATCACACCTCGTATCTATTTATGCCTTTTGATGGGTATCTTTTACAAAAAAAATATTTTGTCAATCGAAAGAAGAAATGTTTTAAATAATATTGTTCGGATATTTATAAGGAGTTGATATGATAAAACTCTTGAACAAAGGTTGTGATGGAGGAAAAGTGCATCCATTTAACTTGGAGGGATATCTTTTAAAAAGGGGGTGCATACCTTTTAGAGGGCGTGTAATATTCTTTATTAAAGGTATATATTTTTCACAAGTGTCAATGCCCTTTGGAAGGCACCCACTTAGAATCAATTCAAGGTTTAGAATAAATTTAATGAATATAATTGCTTAAAATAAATTTGGCCAAAATATATTTGAGCCCTAGTGGGAGGAAGATATATATAAAAGTAGAAATATAAAATTAATGTATTTTAGTCTATCTTGATCTTGAATAGTTTCAAAATTAAATTATCAAAACCAAAAACCCTTGTGACATGATCATCCATGACTTGATAATGGGCACAATGTCTGTCCCCCAGGGATACCCTGTTAAGTTGAGGGCACCCTATCCTTGTGAGAGAATGTGTTCAACTCAAGTAGTCTCCAAGCCCGCTTGGGCAATCCCTTGGTGGTGTGAAAGTACTCATAAAAAATAATTTGGTTGAGGTGCACGAGGCACATGCATTTTAAATAAGAATGTTTAATGTCGAAGACAAACAATGTGAAAAATGAAAAAGCGAAGTAGGCAGGAAGGGAAGGGAGCTCAAACTATTAGAGTTTGTTTCGTACCTTTTGAGAGAAAGGTGTGCCCCACTCCTTCTCCATCTTTGACGTTATAATATCCTTGGGAAAATGACCTTCTCCATTTCTGCAATGCACATTGATCCGTTCGTCATCCAACAGTAAGAAAACATGCCAAATCAAATCTTTTATGATAGCAATGTGCAAGGCTGTATTTCCCACATCATCTTTAGCGTTTATCAGCTCGTCGCCTTTAGTGGTCTCTAAGATATAGCGCACAAAGTTGAAACGGCTAGATGCAATGGCAAGGTGGAGAACTGTCATGTCATCTTCTTCCCCTGCAATCTCTAAATCTGGACAGTATTGCATGAGTTCCTTATAAACCTGAATATGGCCCCCTCTAGCAGCCATGTGAATTGGGAAGCTACCGTATTTTTTAGTTTTAGAATATGCAATAGAGGAGTCCAATTTCAGTAACTTACGAACTGCTTTTATCTGACCTAAATACGAGGCAAGGTGAAGAGGCGTATTCCCGTCGCTATCAACACAGGATACATATTCCGGAACCATTTCCATCAACTTCAGGGCCACATCTGGAAGTGATCAATGTGATTTTTATGGATGTTTATTCAATATTATATAGTAAATATAACCATAATTAAAAAAGTAAAATTGTCATGATGTATGCATTTAGCACTAATTCTAGCCTTTGCAATAATCAAACAAAATCCATGCCGGTTTGGGCATTGTTTTTATCCTTCACTCTATTATCATGTACTTATTGGATGACTAAAAACTTTTATTGTAAAACTTTTGTAACAATTTGAGAACCCACAGTAGAATCCCGTAGCAATTACCGACGAAAAAATAGAGTAAAAGGATGAATTGTCTATTAGTGACATAAAACAAAGAATTTCTTCTGGGGCACAAAATTAGATGGAAAATTGTCAACATCACCTCCTATGTACATTATTCTCTTCATTAATTTAAAAATTCCTCTGCATCAAGATTTGTCTGCTCATTATTTTTTGTTATTTATCTTAATAAATTCTTTTACAAGTTCACTTCATTATTTTTTGGAGCCATCATCTCTTACATTCATGTAGTACAACTTATGTGAATTTTTATCAATATTAATACAAATGCCCAATAAAAGATAAGGGTTAGATATCTTCCAAGGTACCATGAGCTTTTAAGTTCAATATCAACCACCCTTCAAATCTCTCTCCTACTTCAGCTTTGAAAACAAATTAGTCTTGCCCTTTTCTAAGAAGTCATGGCCTAGTGGGTTTCTTTGATAGATATCTCCCTAAATCTCATTCTTCTCCCAATTGGAAGCCCTCTTCATCAAATCGATTTTGGATGAATCTATATCTTTATCCTAATTAAGCTCATCCTAAAGAAGTTGATAATGCTATATCCATAATGTGTTGGTTACAATACTCCAAAAAATAAAAACTTCTTTTTAATCTGTCCAAAAGCACTCTTTCTGTTCACAGATAGAATCCCTTGACCATGACTATAGCCATGGCCAAGGGCATGGCTCTGAACACCAGGAGAGTAGACTTGTTACGCACCTCACATTAGCCTTGAGTAGCACAAATTTTGTACACAGATTAGTTCAAAATCAAGAGTCCACAAACTTCACCAATGTGCTCTAGCCCACCTCTTCAATGACCCGGCCCAGTTCATACAAATTATGTCTAAAATCATTTATTTTAAAGTGGTTAATTAAATTAAAGGCTTATAGGCGCATCTTTACTTGTATATTTGATCTTAATATAAAAGGTGTTGACATAGGATTAAGTTTTGGAAATTATTGGAACATGACCTGCATGGCTTAATCAAGGATGATTTAGATCCAGCCCTACCATAGGATGTGGTTGTAGAAATTGGTGGCGTGGCACTAATTAGGGATGTCGTGCGGCCCCATCCCAAACAGCTTCATATTTACTTCCTTGGTTGGATCTTAAGGGAGTAGACATCCCACTACCAATAATTGTTGGGCACAATTGTGAGGCGATTGAAGCCACTCCCAGGGCCTTTAGAATACCAAAAATCACCAAACCTCCTAATTATATGAACACTGCAACCACTCAAAACATATATGAAATAATTTATCTTGTGGGCAAGTGTATTTTGGAATAGATCATAATCATATCACAACTAATAATTGGATCTTAGATCAATAAGTACTAATTAACTATTTGTGGAACTTGTTAAACATTGTTTTGATATGACACTTCAATGAACACTTCAAACTCTTTGAGCAAAATCATAAGAGCAACAAGCACCTTCAAATAATCAAAATCAATAGGACTTATGCTTGAAGAAGAAGTCTAGGAAGTTTCGTAAACACTTCTGTAGGAGCTTCGAAAACTAAGGGTTTGGCTCAAATGAGTGCAAAAGCAACTTCGGCAAAGACTTCAATTGAGTGTTCGGCATCTAAAAGGCACAACGGAAATAAAGCTATCATGGACGACTTTGGCAAGGCTTCAAGAGTTCAACCAATGGAACTTCCAGGAGAAGGAGTTGAGATGAAGCTAAGTAGAGACTTCAACAAAGCTTATTGGTTGAAAGATTTCTTGAGACTTGGTGCTTGTGAATGAAATGACCTAGTCCAAAGTTATCTTTTTAAAAGTAGTCGACCGAAGTTGAAAATTTATATTCTATTTCCACTAATAGCTATTGGATGTAGAACTAATTTGCAAGACTCAATATTCACCTACCTTTGAAAATTTCATCGAAGAAATTCTTACACTTGGCTCGTCGCTAGCCCAAGAACATGTTCTTTTCTAACCCTTGACTGACAGCCTAGTGAACATCCATAGTTCAAACCACCATCTAATATGAAACGAGACTTCTCTAATACCATTGTAACGACATAGCTCAAAGTGCAAACTAAGAAGCCTAAGTCATCTCATTAAAAGTGGTTAAGTAAAGTTGAAGATCTGTAATTCAATATCACTAATAAATTAGGTTTTACTTTTGGAGTATTAGATGTGAGATTAAATTGAGAGATCAAGGATTCACCACATTCAAAAACTTCATTCTTGAAATACCTAGGCTTGGTCCATCGCTAGCCTAGCTGACATCTTTCTTTGGCCCTTGGCCAGAAGCCTAATCAACATCCTTAGGCCATCCCACCATTTAATACGAAACCAAGTTACCCTAATATTGTAAAACTCGTAACTCAGGTTAGGGTTTTATACTTGAGAACCGATCAGTTCTCCTATCGGTTCGAGTTAAATAACTTTTCAAAAACGTGTGCTGAGTCGAGGCTAACTATGTGTTGTTGGCTACGTGAGTCAAGTATACCCGAATATATAACGATAACGTCTATAATACAACAGGAGAATGAGTTACCAGAATAAATGATAATGTGCCAGTTTTTTTTAATTTTTTTTATGCATTTGACTGTATAATTAGTTTCATGTCATTTATCTCATTACAATGCTTTAGATATTATTTTTGGATGGGTTAGTAGGCTTAGAACTTTTGATTCAAATTAGGACACTATTATTATATTTTATTGAATTTTATTATGTTCTATTTTGTATTTTTTGAAAGTTAGTTATAATTATTGAATCGCGTCGAGAGCAAGTCAAATTTTAATGACAAAATTACCCTATGTGTATACCTTCTTCCTGACCCTTCTCCTTACCTGTGTCATCACCTTCACCCGACATGACAACCCACCCCTCTCCATTCCCACACCACCACCTTGCTGTTCGGACTCCGATAATAGATGTTTGCCGCTGATGGCGGATGTTGTCACCTGACGACAACCACTATCCCACACTAGCTATTGTGCACCTCCTAGGATTTGATTTGAACTCCGACACCCTATCAAACCCTAGCCGACCCGTTGGTCGTCTCTGCCGTTGACGATGTGAGATATACCTAATTTTGAATTAATTATATGATTTATAATTAATTAGAATAATGTGTTAAAAATAAAATTGTGCTTAATATGGACAATGAAATTGCAAAAATAGTGTACGAATTGATTTGCATGGCTATAATGTGTTCTTGATGGTTGTTAATAAATTGATCGTACAAATTAAATACAAATTGCGTAAATATAATATTGTTGCATGATTATTCATGAGTTGATCTGAGTGATTTATTAAATTGAAGTAGATCAATAGGACTAGAATATATATTGATTGATGCATGTATGTCATGTGGGGGGATCATATGCTAATATTGATGAATGCCCTAGTTAGGGACTTTGTCATGATTTATATTGCATAGTTCATATGATTTGATGATGAATGTAACATTCATGCATCACATTGGGCATTAGCATTTGGTTTTGATTTGTAGGAGTAAAGTAGGAGCCTACCACCTAGGCACGAGGCCTAACTTGGAACTTCTACCAAATTCGTTTAGGACTTGATACCTAATTATATGATTTTCCCCATCAAGTGTTTATTCAATTGATAAAGGATGTGGTGAGTAGCATATTTATTGGAGCTACTTAGCGAAATGATTTCTGAATTAAAAACCCTTTAGGATGACATCCTCGAGTTTGTTTCGAAAATTAGCACCAAATCAAGTTGCCTTCAAGGCTACTATTTAATTACCTACCTAGCCCTATAGTATGAATTTTATGATTTTTTCAATAAGAAGTGAGATTGGGAAATGACTCGCAAATACCATGAGGGTGCATGTGTGAGTTACAATGGGCTTTAGATTGGTGAACGGGTTGTTCCGATCCCAAGGGATCCTGACAACTCCACATTTTAGGCTTCCACAAACTTGAAGAAGTGTGGAGGTTTATGGGTATTACAATGGAGTACAAGCCTGGACATGTAGATTTGAAGGGTAATCAAGGCTACTACCTAAGAGTACTCGGCCTATATGTTCAAGGTCAGGTGATATGTGGATGATGTAGAGAGTTTTAGTAAATTGGTTTTTTTGAGTGTGTGATAATTCAAAATATACCAAAGAGGAATCAGACTAGTAAGTATAAGGACGCTATTAAGGTTATAGCTCGATGACTCCTTATTAGTTGCTCCTATTAAGTCAGCTCTCATGTGCCAGTTAATACATAGTTATTTGTAGACTAGTAACGCTTGTTACTGATGTTTTTTTATTATATATGTAGGTGAGAGCCCAAACGAATGAGTACTGTCGGTACGATGGAGGAGCAACGACGCCACATTCATACGTATATATGCCAAGTGACGAAAATGCACATGTTATGGTATCTTGATGTTAATATGGTGTGGGATGCAAACTTTATCATGGTATGATATGTGGCAAGGTTGCTACGTAAAATATAGCATGATGTAAAATGTTTACATGTATGGTGATTTTGGTAACAGTCTGAGCATGATAAGCACATAGGTCAAGACCCCATCTCAGGAGCATGATTTGAATGATGTATGTGAAACTTGTGGTATTATAATATATTGTGAATATATATTTCTATATATATAATGTTGGCAGGGCTTCCCTTATTGCAATTTTAGGGGAAATTCTATCCATTTTGATTTAAAAATATTATTTTCAGAATTTGCATTGTGTTTGAATTATTTTGAAATATGTTTTTGTTTGTCATAACATGCATATAGGATCATATTAGGTTTAGAGCATCTCATGTATGCATTATATGTGAACTTCTCGTCGTAAGACGCAGAGAGTATATCCCTTTCACTAAGGTTGGCTTGACCGATTTAATTGAGTTAAGAATGGTTCAGTCCCCAATAACATTTCCAAATCGGCTTGAGAGTGAACCGAATTTGGTTTTATAAACTTCGTATGTAACAACCGAGAACTAATGGGCCTAAGTTATCTCTTTAAAAGTGTTTAACTAAAGTTGAATATCTATAAATAATAAACTAAATCTTACCTTAATAGGGATTGGACACCTAGTGGAGTAATATATAATTCATTAGTGGGAATAAATTATAGGTTTTCTACTCCAGTTAACCATTTTAAAAGAATTGACTTGGGTCTATTAATTTACACTTTAGGCCTAGAATAAGGACGTTAGATATACTACTAGTCAAGGGCCATGGGTTGGGAGCTAGCGTCGGCTAATTGTAAGAATTTCAAGAATAAAATTTCCTAAAAATTTGTTTGGTTAGCATGAAAATAATGTAAATGAAAAAAAAAGTTCATGTGAAATGGAAATGCAATGAAATAAAATGACATAAAAATTTTTAAAATTTCCCTTTTATTTTTCGATAGTAGTAAAATAAGATGAAAATAAATATTCCTTCCCATATGCATATGTGTGTGGCTCTTAAAATTTCCCTAAATTTCTTTTGTTTTCATAAAACAATGTGGTTTTGTAAAATTTTTATATACACTTATTATAAACAAATTTTTTTTTTAATTGTATAATTCGGCTTGGCTCGGTTTGGTTAGGGGGTAAATGAGCTCTGTCTCTATTATGTAATCTAGCCGTCTGGTTAATTCGTTTTGTAACCAAAATAATTATATGCTGACCCTACAATTAACCGTATCATTCATAGTATAATATAATATTTAAAGATTGACAATATTAGTAACCATTTTGTATTATCTTCAAAAAAAACAATTCACTTTAATACTGTCTTCCACAAAAATAAAAAGTTTAAGCAATTTTGCTCCTTGTCACTCAATATAATTATACTTGTTATTTGTAAATGTTAATTTTCCTACCCAAGCATTGGAGAGTGTAACTGGCTTTTGTACTTTCGACCAGTTAATAGTTGATTTCAAATAACGATACCACTAGAATACCCATTGCAGTACTTGAACCAGCGTTTTGGAGGACGCAACTCGGTTGCCAACTGGCAATAAAATAGGTACAAGCATGCATTTACACCTGATATGAAAGCAGTGTTTTGGAGGACTTCGGTTTTATATTTTGATAATAATTTTGAAATATAGGTTTTCGAGTGGGGACAAAATTAACTAGGAACGCTCGTTCGACTTAACTTTGTCTGAAATCGAAATAGCTTCCTTAAGACCTTTCATCAGCTAACAAGACCACAAAGACTTATAAAATAAAAATATGCAAGTATTTACTCACGTCGAAAATCTCTCAATTATTACTCTTCAATATCATATGGTCTCACAACTAAGTATTATAGCTTGACCTTACATGAGATTTTCATCTGCTTTGTTTTCTCAAGACCCTCTTGCATGCTATAGACTCTCAACCCTTTTTGTTTTCATTGTTCTTATGAGCACTAATATACTCAGGACCGAAAGAAAATCTCCTCTAATTGATGGCCATATCAACCTTCTTGAAAAATAACAAAAACTCAAATTTTGCAATTTTCAGCTATATTTTTAGGAATTTTTAAAATCTTTTTACTTATTGGAGACAATAGAATCAGCAAAATAAAACCTCCTCCAGTCTAGTCCCTATTTGAGAGTTTAGGCATCTACGTGTGAGTCAGTCTACTCATTCTTTTTAAGTTAATGATGATTATGATTCCGAAGGAGGTTTTTTATAATTTTTTTAAAGAATTTTACAAACAGTTATACATGATTTCTTTACTTTCTATGCAATAACCACCTAAAGTCTCTATGATTTATTAACGTCTGTCAGAAAATATCATTAGACTTTCCTTTTATATAAACAACAAATTACCTTGGAGCCCGGAATAGATTGCTCTATGCAAAGGGCTTGGGGTACGAGCACTCGTGACCGACTGCTTCTTTGCTTCTTCGAATGAGAGGATATGATATACAATATCCCAGTGGTTTCACTGCGCAGCAAAATAGAGCGGAGAAGCCTCGTCCGCCCAAAGCAAGTCCTTGTATTCACGCGTGAACACCTTCACCACCTCCAGATGACCCTTCAATGCTGCCAAGTCTAATGCGGTCATGCATCCCTGCGATGTCTCCATTTCCAACAACTTTACAAGTTCCGTGGATTTACTGTCAGTACTACTACAAGCAGGTGAAATTGACTTGGCATGGTTAATCAAAACATTGACAATTTGAGAGCGGCCGAACTTGGAAGCAACGTGCAGTGCAGTGTATCCCCTGGCATCCACGGCGGTCAAGAGGGACGGGCTACCCAGTCTGAGTACCTCTTGCACCACCTCTTCCTGCCCATACATGGCTGCTACATGAAGCGCAGTTTGTTTGGTTGTTCTGGTGATCTGTTCAAGGGCTCGTGGGAGTTCATTGATGCATTGCAGCCGCTTCCCGTCTTGTGCAACCATTGCCCAGTACACCTCCGAGCTCATGCCCTCCCCAGTTATCGACTTCGGCTTCTCCTCTTTATTGCCCTTCTGCAGCTTGGCATCTCTAGTTTCTGTGATTGTATCAATCTCATGACTAGCACTCGATAAAATGGTCGGATGTTTGCCCTTGGACGATCGGATGACGCTAATTTTGGCCTCCTCCAGCATGGGGTCGCCGATCTCCATACTGCCAATACCAGCTGCAGGAGATACTCTATTCGAATTATTGAAGGGAAGAGTGGATTGCAAATTGACTCAAGAACAGACTTTAAAGACTAGAAATTGTGTTAGCATTTGCAAGTAGGATCGAGAACAGAGAGAGAGAGAAGGAAGACTTGGTCCTTCTTGTAAAAAAAAAAAAAACAAATTGCAGGACCCACTTCTCAAGCTGGCTTCAATGTCCAAGTTGAGATTTGTTTATTTGATTTAAACATTAAACATGATGACCACGCTTAGCTTCCAAATTTGCATGTAGAGAATTGTTTATCGTGTTATTGGTAATTTACAAAAATTGGGGCTGACCGATAAGCTCATCAATTTTTTTCATATCTAAGGCAACTGATAAAAAGAATTTATCAAAATCTTTACTCGGGCAAATGATAAGTTTCTTATTTGAAAAGAAAGCCAATAGGAAATACTCTGAAAACCACCGTCATCAGCTACTCTATCCAACTCACGTCTTCCATATTAAATGAAAGAGACAATCAATTCAAGAAGGTCGGTGAATTTACTATTTAATGTGGGAGGGACGAATTTAATACAATGTGTGGGCGGGAGAG
The DNA here is from genome assembly GCA_032619315.1 of Piper longum. Lineage (NCBI taxonomy): Eukaryota > Viridiplantae > Streptophyta > Magnoliopsida > Piperales > Piperaceae > Piper > Piper longum. Next base: position 13,676 of record JAVDBV010012769.1, read on the forward strand.
GGCATACGAATTTAGTTATAATGGCAAGAGTGCCCTTGTTTAGTTCGGTTTACTTTTTGTTAAAAAAAAAATCATCCGGTTGGTTCAATTTACACAAGCCTCCCATATCACGTCTTGCTCTCATCTCTTAGGTGGTAATCTGGCTTGAGGCACCATATTTTATGGTGCAGTGGGCTTGATCAACTGGTTTCGACGGTAAGGTGCATTTTGTGTAGACTATTTTATCTGATAGGCGCCATGGATAGCTGCAGCCAGTCTGCGAGTTAATACCGGACACACACTACGGTTACAGCTTGAAGCACATGGAAGCATAACTCTAGGGCAAGTTTAAGAACTAGGGCCTAATAAACATCATGATGAACTAGGCAGAAGGCCATCAATCCGAAGCATTGGTCTCACACCTACTTTATAGGCCAGTGGTACATGGTGATTGTGAGCAGCGCTGTAGAGTTGGTATACACCTGTTTCGAGGGGTGCCAAACAGCTTATGATTTGTTGCTTAAAAGAGCGCACAAGGAAGACGGCCGAGCGGGGCACAACCACAGGCTCGTGAGGGGGTCTAGATGGAGTGGAAGCATCACCTCATAAGCGACGGGTGTTATGTGGGCCAGTCGCTACCTTGGTCGATGTACACTAGTCACTCCTCTAAGAATCTAAGATGATTTTTTGTGATGTTATTACAGACACAGCTAGAAAAGTCTTTTCATGTGTCTTCTCCATTTGATCAAGGAAAAACATGGGTCAGCTAAATAAAAGCAAAGGCAAATGGCTTTGAAGAAAAGAAAAGAAGAAAAAGCATATGGGTCAGCTTTTATTTGTCTTGTTAATTGAATGAAAATCAACTCATTGCCATACATTTCCTCATTATTATTATCCACAAAGCATGCCGGAACTAGTGGGATGGCGTGAGATGAGTAAATGAAAGGATCCAAACCATCCCATTCATCGCATTTAAAGCCAGCGGAGTGGATCATCGCAAACCTCCGCCCCAGCCAAATCTGGCCAGGACAGAGTTGCCCTGACTAGACCTGACCAAGGCAAAGCTGCCTTGGCCAAACCAGGCTAGAGAAGTGCAGCATGCCTTGACCAAATCTTGTTTAGGCAACTTGTTTACTCACTACTTACTTGCTGTAGTCATAGAATATGGTTAGCCTTTAATAAAAATAGGTAAGATTGTGCCACTTATAATACAAATAAATTTTAATTCTTAATTTTAGAGACAAACTCTGGTTAAACAATGAAATAGAATATAATAATCTAATATTTTTGATATAGTATAACTTCCCAAATCTGATTCACCTAAGAATTGGATCAAAAGTGTTATGATTGAATCGATTAATGTTTGAATTGATTAATATACATGATTCGAATAAGAAACAGATTGAAACAACACTTTTAGCATCTCGAGAAAGGAAGATACCACATCCAACACACAACATGACAGGATGATTGGATGCATTCAACAACCTAGAAGAAAGCTACGTGTAATGACATAACATGAGAACAGTCACTACGCAACAAGAACAAAAATATAAATAGATAAAATACAAGAATAAATATATCAAAATAATTGCCGAAATTGAAGTCTTAATGTATCATCGAGAAATTTGATATCATGTCTAAATTGCTTATTTAAAATTGGGGAGGGCATATATACAATACATAAAATGAATACATGATGCATATCAAGCACATACAAAAAATGAAAGAAAACAATAGCATGTTGGGCAAAAATATGTGTAGCAACTATTTGTCTTTCCACCAAAGTAGTCCCAATACATAGGAACAGAATACGTACATATATAATTGAAAAAATATTAGCAACAAGTGTCATTGGTCCCAAAAAAAGTTAATCAAAATAGAAAGTATAAATTGACTTACAGAAGGAAGGAAAACAAATAGCTAACTCCATGGAAACACCGAAAAGATATCTATTGAAGAGTCATCAAGCTGCAGACTAGATAACATTTCAAACAGAATTAATGGTGTGCCACTCTCGGCAAATTCCTCTCTCGGAAAGAACTTATCCTATTCTTAAAAAAAAAAACATATATATTAAGTCTTCTCCATACCATAATATAACTCCTGACCAGAGCACAAGGGTAGAGTGCTCATAGTCCGCCCCTTTTAGTACCCATCTATTCCATGCCTTTTTGGGTGCTAGGAGGTTCCAGACTTAGAGATGTCAAGATCCTTCGCCAATGGAATAACCCTCTAACTAATCCAAAGCCCACTGTGACCTACATATACGCCCCTTTTTATAATATGTAAGGTCAAGTCTGCCAAATCTCGCCTCACTAAAAACTCAAAAAAAACTATACATATGACTAGAAAGGAGATCATATAAGTAAGCCCAAAGAAAATGCGAGGTGGAGTTAATTTTGAAAACAACACGAAGGTTCTCTTCGTCGAGGTTATTAATCACGAAAGTAAAATATGTCTAGATGACCCATATTAAGTGGGGAATGATAAAATAACTACTTAACCTATCTTACAATCTTGAAATCAGACCGCGATTGAGTAAAGTCATAAATATGGGGAAAGTCCTAAGAGACCTAACGTCAAAGCTCCAAGTATGACGGTGCATCCACAACGAGCTCAGACTTCAAAACTTATATCGAAACCCACTGCTAGCCAAAATCTAACAACTCTATATGATGTATGGTCGTAGTGTCTGCTTACATCAACAATCACATCACAACAAAAGGAAATGCAAAACATATCAACCATTAAATACTTGTCATGCATGACATTGCATAAGCAAGCAATAAACACTAAAATACAAATTAAAAAACCAAATAAAAAAGAGAACCATAAATAAAAAATAATAGGTGCACGAGTAAACATCAATAAAAATATTAAATAATAAATAACAAATTAAACACTTATGAAAATAAAAGAAGAATTGAATAATGTGTAGTAAATAAATAGACAAATAATAGATAAATAAATAAACTCATGAATATATAGATGAATAATAAATAAATAAAATACTATTCATGAAGAGAAATAATAATATAAATAATACTAAATACATATGCAACTAAACGCGAGTAAATATTAGCACATATACGAGTAAGTGATAAATAAATATATAAGTAATTGACTATATAAATAAATAATAAAGAACAAATAATTACGAATAATAATGATATTATCATCAAATATATGAATATATGGTAAAAAACAAATAACAACATACATGTGAGAAAATTAAAAAGAAATAAATAAATAAATCCAAATAAAAATAATAGTAATAAGTAAACACAACATCAATAATAATAAATAATCATACAAGAAAACAACACTCATGACAAATATGTAAATAACAAGAAATAAACAATAATAATTAAATAAATGCACTCATACCATTAAAATATACAAAATTATATGATTATGTATCTAAACTATCACATGGAATCTCAAAATATCGGAAGCGGTAAAAAAATGTAAGAAAACGTGCTGAAAATAGTTCAGTGACAGACTTGGTCCGAGTCGACTTGGTCCGGGTCAATTAGCTGGGCTGGGCTACGTTGACTAGGTGGGCTAGCTAGGTAGGACGGGTCAC
>JAVDBV010012770.1:0-10274 GCA_032619315.1 Piper longum
TACTCTTTCACTCGTGGGTGTTTATATAGGCATCAGGAGAATTTTTTAGTTCCACGATTTAGGGCAGGAAATCACAACCATTCTAACTTTTTGTATAAATTCCCTCCTTCCATCCTGGAACAGCAAAGACTAGTTCTCTCGTAATCTCCTCCGACGGTTTTAGAATAGCATGACCAATTCTTTAGAGTTTATCCAGAAGTTATACACATGACCAGATAAATATAAATATTCTCCTGATAAATATTTTTCAAATAAATATGTGCAAACATTATAAAATAAGTCGTGCCAAACTTTAATATAAACGAGTCGAGCCGAGCTTTTCTAAAATTTATGGTGTTTGGGTTTGGTTCGAGCCGAATTCGAGCCGAGCTCCAATCAGGCTCGAACCTAGCAAATGTTTATGTGCTTGGCTTATATAGGATCAAAAAAAAAATTGATCACTATATAAGTTCAATGTGACCTCAATATATTTACGAGCTGAGCTAAGCCGAACATTTTTTCGAGTTTGAATATATCGAATTCGAGTTTCGAGTTTGAATATATCGAATTCGAGTTTCGAGCCGAGCTGAGCAGAACACTCTTTTGTTTAAGCTTTGTTCGTTGTTCAACAAGCTTATCCATTTCGAGCCGAGTATTTTTTCGAGTATAAAATTAACGAGCACGAACCAAGCCGAATACAAAAAGCTCGCGAGCAGGCTTGACTCGTTTACACCCTTAAATTCAACCAATTTTAAAATTGCATAAATACACAAACAAAGGACACGTGATGGTGATTTTTGACGTGCAACCCTATCTAACTCTTTGATGATTAATGGTGAAAAGATTTATATCACTTGGAGAAGTAGGAAATGTGTGCAATTTGTTTTTCTTTCATAAAAAAAATTGAGTAATTTCTATGTTTCTTGCATTTTTCATTTCTTAAGAGGAACCCTTTGGCCCATTTGGGCTCGAATCGCGATCACCCACCGGGCCGTACCGCATCATTTTCGTTTTGATGCTTTGAGCTCTTTTAGAATGTACGTTCCTACTTGAATGTAAATCCTAAGAATGAAATCAGATAACCGAGTAGTCATCCTCTTCGTTCATGTATACATATATATTGCATTATTTGTATTCAATACTTTTTATTACCAAAGTATTTACTCATTGGATAGTTTATAATTATAAATAGCTATCAATAATTTCTTTTGTTGGCACTGTCCAATATTGGCGCCATAATACCCCAAGATGAACTTAAAAAAATCCTACCATGCATCAAATTAGAGCCATAATTTGAAGGTTTGTACACGATGAGCAACTGTAGTCTTTTAAATCTCTAGCTAGCTAGCTTTCCAAAATTTAAAACGCTTCACCAATTACCTCTCAGGGCCATTGATATTATGTGATAATGTGGGTTATGCCACGAGCAATACCAAACTTTATAAATATTCTCGCTTCCTCCTCCCTTGCTTTTATCTTCACGAGGTATCATGAGAGCTAGCATAACTCAACGATATTGATCATCACATATAACTTTAGCCGACAACTTGAACACAAAATGTAGTGAATAAGCTAGCTATATACACTGTCATGATTGGAGCGTGAATTTGAGTTATCAATCAAAGTCGAAGCTGCAAGGATAATTGACATCAGTTAGTTGATAACCATGGCTGGTTGCAAACGAGATCGGTTGGCTAGCTAATCGAAACTTCCCCTTACCTGTATAAGATCTTCATGAAATGTGAAGCAACAAATTGAGGGGAGCTAAACTGACCCACTTTCCCCAACCACAACGACAACTTATCCAACCCTAGCATTCAACTTCTTCACTTTCAGATTGTTGGAACCTCTCATTCATTCAGCTCAATTCATCATAACTACCAAAAACTGCAATGCATGCCATCTTATAGTTATTTTAAAATGAAGTTAAGAAAACGTATATATTGACGGTAGCGAGTCCAAATTTTCTGTATTAAGTAGTCTCGACGCCCAACAAGGCTGCAAGACAGCTTGAAACCCAATAGACTAATCCCTTGCATATGGATGATAACTATAATGCTTCACTTTGGTTGGATGTTACGGTACTCGAGCCTAACAATTTAACCTTACGTCTAGTTTACTTCTAACGCTAGTAAGACAGGTTGACGCCAGAGCTAATTCATTAGGTAGCTAGTCAGGCCCTTTATCGGCCACCTGGTCATGGTTTAGTTTGGCCTTTTATGATTAAATTAAAGGTCAAAACTAGTAATTAATTTTTTCGGGTGTTTGATGATCGATTAAACTATGATGAATTCCACGTCGGAAAGAAAATGACGAAGCTACGTAGTTGACTCTCTAGTCTCCCCCACATTCACAACACCTCTATTCACCGTATATACGTTCCGAAAATCTGAAACAAAGCAAAAGAGCCGGGGGAATAACTAACCGTCTCTCCTATTATTCATCCCCCACTCCTCCCTCAGAAGCCAAGGTGGTCATACGCAGAAAAAGGTAACCATATCCAACACAGATTTGATTGGTCATTTGAGTTGGCAGACAGAAGAAGCGTCTAAGTAAAGGAACTTCTTCCCCCATGTCTACAGACCATAAATACTCACACTTGTAGTAATAGACGGTGAGGGAGGGAGACAGAAGGATAGTTAGGTCCCTACTCTTGCACTCCTTTTTCCTGCTTGGATATTACGTCTTTGCAGAAATACCCGCAACTGCTCCACCCCTCGAGCGGTGGGGAGGAAGGAGCAGAGGGGATCCTCCGTTGCATGCGGAGAAATTTATTTGGCCTTCGAAATGGGTTGTGTTGATGACATGACTCTGCTACTTCTGTGTATGCCGGGCTTGCCTGTTTGAAGGAGACGACATAGCATCAAGATTTCAAATGAGAAGGCGGATGGATAAAAAGGAGGACGTTCAAGAAATGAGATGTCTAATGTGATCTCTGTTCTGGGCTGCATTTAGAGACGGCTGTATTTTTTTTCATTTTTGCATTGAAATTCAACGTGAGAAGTTGCATGCAAATCGAAATTTAAGAGAAAGGTTCCTTGGCACGAGAGCATTTGATCATCGCCCTGTTCTTGCGGTTAACTGACATTGTGTCGGTAAGATGCTTAAGCAACGTTCACCCTTCTCCTCTCCGAAAACTTTTTTTACGCTTTTGTTATATATAACATTTTTTTTTCAGTCTATGTATTATGTTCTGCTTCTACCTTTGTCTTTATCCTTTTGTTGAGATTCTTATGTGCATTGTATTCTGTTTCCAGTACTTTGGCAATTTCTGTAATAGGGATATGTTTCAAGAATGCTAATATTACATGTCATGGCTACGTTTTCTTTTGACAAAGAATCATCGTCCTGCCTCTGAATGCTCTTTTTCTTTTCTATTTGTTGCAGGAAACTCTCAATTAATATCTGGTCCAACAGATATGTTGGGAGATTTTATCACAAAAGCACTTGTGTATGATGCGTATAAAAACCGCCTTCCATTTGACCATTGTTTATCAATGAACACTGTTCTCTCTTTTTAATCATGTCTGTTTCTGAATTTTGCAGACTTTTGTTTGGGTATGCATATCCAGCATTTGAATGTTTCAAAACCGTTGAGAAAAACAGAGTCGACGTTGAAAATTTGAGATTCTGGTGTCAATATTGGTACAAAACTGCTGCCTATGAACTATTTACCAAATGCACTCTCTTTACTCAGATACGTTGCTTTATATTGCGATTACCGTATATTCCTAGCTTGATTTCGCAGTAATAGGATTCTCCTTGATATAAAGCTTTAATGTGAACAGTGAACAGTGACAAAAAATATAAGACATAAAAAACGAGAGTTCATTTATTTCTTGGGAGGTGATCAATCTCCATTCTTGTGAATCTCATTACTATTTGCAACGGCATGAAAACCTAGTTACTTGCACATGTGAGCCCAATTACTTGGCATTGTATATGCGCTGTCTCATTGTGTAAGAGCTAAAATTTTGGTTGAGGGCAATTGCAAAACTCTCAAGTTCTTCTCAACATAACAGTTAATCCATTTGACAATATATTATTTGATTGTCATTGCCAGTCATGAAGAAAAAATAAATTAGATTGTTAATTGTTGTTAACTGCGTAATCGTTGCAAGCATTATTTGTGGTTAGCAATGCATTAGTTGCTTAATAGCGTATTTTATGTTCTTACAGGATTATAGTGGCAATAATTACATTATTTGAGAAAGCGGGAGATGTCTTCATTTCATGGTAGCATTTTAATTATCACTAGTCTTAAACTACTATTTTGTTACTTTTTAAGACATAAATTAACACTTTGAATTGTTTGGAACGTTGAAAGGCTGCCGATGTATGGAGAAGCGAAGCTAGCATTCATCATTTATCTCTGGCACCCGAAGACAAGGGTAATTGATTACATTGCATTTATTTTTTTCCAATGTGATTAGCACTCTTAATGATGCTTGTGTTTATAGAAATTATTGATAGTTGTTCCAATTGCAGGGAACCACCTATGTATATGACACCTTTCTGAAGCCTTATGTTGCACAGCATGAAACAGACATTGACAGGAGACTACTCGAGATGAGGGCCAGAGCTTTGGACATGGCTGTGCTGTACTGGAAGAACATTGCAGAGCAAGGGCAGACAAAATTCTTCGAAGCTCTTAGGTATCTAGCTTCTCAATCACACGGAGCATCCCCTGTTTCTTCTGAGGTGATGAAACAAACGCCGCTCCGCTTTTTCTCAATATGATTTGTGAAGCTTCGTTAATTTTCTAATCACTTTTGTAGTATAATAACATTGCGACGTTCGAACTCGCCTTGCAGCATCGCGAAGTGAAGAGTTCGCCGCCAGAGATACCACCGCCGCCGCCATCACGGAAACAGTCGCCGCTACCGCGATTATCGACAAGGCGGTCGGAGTTCCAATCGCCCACCGGGAACCCTGTGTATGAAGCACCACCGGAAACGGGGACGGTGGAGGAGAACATTGTTCAGGCAGCGCCGAGGTGGGGACGGGGTGGTGGTGGACTGCCTGGTTCGCCACCCACGCCGCGCTCAATGTCTACAGGTGCCAAGTTCAGCAACAAGCACATGAGGGAAGAGGGCAATGAATCACTACGCGCCGCTCGATACAAGCTCCGGCGAGCTCGGCGACCTGACTGAAAATTGTGAATTGGAGCCGACGCAGCGAAACTCTTCCTGGATTGATTTAATTGCATTCATTTATTATTAACCTAATCACTTGTATGTTTGGGTAGAGGCTAATTAAGTCTTAAAACTCTACTTCGGGTGCATAGCTTGATATACTAATTACTTCGGAATGCACAACATGATACATACATATTTGTTTCGTTTTCGAAGGCAACCTACCGATCTTGAAGAACATCTAGAAGAACCTCCCGGATATGATGCAATCCATTCAGAACAAATTTGATTTCTGGGCTTCGTTGAGGTGAGGCCATTGAACACAATGGTCCAACGTGAAAGATAGCTTCCATGCAATTCATTACTGTCTCAGCAGTCAGCACAATCGGCCTCCTCCAGTTTCTGAGCTAACTGTACATCTAATATCCCCAAGACCTTGTCAGGAAAAGGATGTTAATGAAGATCTATCCCGCCATTGAACATGTTATTTGTTGGCCTTTTCCCGGTGAACATCTCGAGAAATAGGATGCCATAGTTGCAGACATCTCCTCACCATACTCTGCACAACTTTTTTGCTCCAAATCAGTAAAATAGAAGATAATATAAGAAAACAAGAGCAATGAAAGATTTAATTAAACATCACCTGGAGGAATATATCCGACTGTTCCCTTAACTAGAACTGAGTAACTCTGATCAGGAATAAAACTAATCGATGACTCGTTTAGTATCTTACCTAATCCAAAGTCGACCACATGAGCTACCATATCATCGTCTAGCAGATTATTGCTTGGTTTTAGGTCACAATGCACTATTGGCTTGTCCCCCCGGTTGTGATAGTCCAATGCTTCGGTCACATCGATGGCTATATTCAGTCTCTCTGTTGCGTTGAGATTCTTCATTTCTTGATCGTTGTTTTCACTGCTGTCGTGCAACCATTGATCCAAGCTGCCACTGCTCATATATTGAAAGAGTAAAGCTTTAAAGCTCTTACCTTGATAGTCCACACTTTCACATTCAGTTAAGACCTTTACCAGGTTCCGATGCCTTATTTTTATCAAGGCTGGATGATCCTCTGACTAGAAAGTTAAGAGCCTTCACAGCAACAACTGTGTTTCCTTCTTCAAATGTTGCTTTATGCACAGACCCATATTTTCCCGCACCAATTAAGCACTCACTCGAGAAACCCTTTGTTGCTTGCACAAGATCTTGGTACGTTACCTTCCAAAGTTTTCTGTCTGAAACATGCTTGGAAGATGGCATCATTTTTCTAGGTCTCTATAGCCAAACCACCATGGCTGACAATACAATCACCAAGAGTATAACAATTGAGCTAACGACAGGAATTATATCTAAAAGCCGAGCTGACCTCTTTTTTCTGCCGTCTTTATAATTGGGCAATCATACAAGCGCAGATTTGGTACCCGACAAATCTAACTGTTTCCATCCAATGAAATTGCGCTAGAATTTAGTAAAACTCCGCCCTTAGGAGCCTCTCCCTCAAAGTTGTTGGATGAAAGATTAAGAAGGCCTAGAGATTTGAAGCTCTCAAAAAATGGAGGTATAGGTCCAGATAAGTTGTTTTGTGATAGATCCAACAGCTCTAAAGACTTAAAGCTATTTAGTGACGATGGTATGACCCCTCTTGTTACTCCCCCAAGTACAATAAGCGCAAACTTTGGTAGGATCCTAAAGAATTGGTGATTTCTCCAGAGAAGTTGTTGTTGTTAGCCACCAAGGTGTCGAGACTTCTCAGGTTTCCAAATTCCAAAGGCAGTGGACCGCTGAGAAAGTTGAAGGAGAAGCCAAGATATAGTGACAAGGAGGGAATTGCAAAGATTTCTTTGGGGATTGGTCCACTAAACTTATTTGCTTCGAGGCCAATGGTTTGAAGTTTGTCGCACTGACCAATAGCAGTACGTATATTTCCTTCCATGCAGTTGCTACCTAAACCCAGAAAGCTCAATTGGCTGTTATTGTTGATATTAGATGGAATCTTCCCTGTAAGCCTATTTTGTGCCAAACCAAGCTATTGTAGCCTAGGAAGAGTTCCAATACTGGAAGGGATCTCTCCTCTCTCCTGTCAAAGAATTTATTTGACGAACAAGAAATTACAAAGCAACAAGATTTTCAATCCCTTCGGGAATGTTCCCGTATAGATTATTCTCTCCCAGTCCCAACCATGTAAGACGATTGGAGAGATTGGATAAGGACTCGGGCAAATGAGCAGAGAGATTATTAAACCTTGGTCCTATTTTTATCAATTCAGGGCAATTGGTAAGGGATGATATTGTACTCAAATTTTCACTATCTTCTTGCAGGGGATTGGTATTTAATTGAAGTATTTGAAGCCGACGAAGCCTACCCAAGATTGTTTGGCAACCTTCCACTAAAACTATTAATTCCCAGGTAAATGCTATATAGTTCTGATGCGTTTACGAGAGTAGGTGGAAGAGATCCTGTAAACTGATTTCCACTAAGGAGGAGCATTTGAAGTTTTGGAAGCATAGACCGAGCTCTTGTGGAAGGCTACCACGTAGCCGATTTCCAGACATAGAAAATGATCCTAAAGATGAAATGTTGTATACGGATAACGAAATTGTTCCAGATAACAGATTGAATGCGAACTCCAGAACTTTTAACTTTTGCACTCTTCCTAAATTGGGGATGCCTGCTACTAACTTGTTTACTCCAAAAGAGACATACTCCGGATTTGAATGGTTTGCAAAGAGAGGGGGGGATAGTACCAGTCAGATGGTTCCATGTGAGCCTCAAATCAATCAGCAAAGGAAAGGTCGTAAGCTCCACGGGGAACTCCCCAACCAGCTGATTGTTACTCAAGTCAAGTCAGTTTAGAACAGTAAGACAGATTAGCAGGGGCATCACCTTGCAACAAATTATGGCTCATATTAAATATTTCAAGCACAATCAATCGACGAAGCTCCTCGGGAATATGACCACCAAGTTGGTTCTCTTGGAGGCTAATTCTTCTGAGATTACCCATGTGAGGCGAAATGGTTCCTTTCTTTGCAGATTTAGTGATGTAACTCGGCGCTGGTGGCGGTCGCAGGTGATTCCTTGCCATTGACAGAAGTGGGAAGATTGGTTCCATGAGCTCAAGACCATACTGCCAGAGCCACCACTCTCGAGTTGGGCCTTGAAAGAGAGCAGCGAAGCTTGGTCAGTTTCGTCGCCGACATGCAGACCAATAGTTGCGAACAAAACAGAGTGACAACAGATCAGAGGAGAAACCTTCAGAAAAAACTTCCAGCTCTGGCACACAGTTCATAAGATCCCATTGATCTGAAGTGATTGAAGGGTATCAACATTGCAGGTACAAGGTGAATCTCACTATCTCAGCAATATTGCTTGTTCACAAAAATGGGAAACCAGATGAAACCTGGGATGAATTTGGCTTGTATCATTACATTACCTATAGCCAGCCGCTCATCCATTATTTAATGCGAGTCTTCACTTTTGGAAAAAGAAAAATTGCTAGCCTTCCCTCAAGTATATATATTAGGCACTGAAGGAGACATAAATAAAGACTTGTGGCGGATATGAAAACAAGGAGGAGGGAAATGGCGAGCGGGGAAGGATGTTTCTGGAAGTCATGAATTGCCGGCGACGACCAAGCATAAACTTGGCTGCTATCCTTTGTAATAATGGTAAATAGCATGCATGATAATCATGAATACGAATGATTCACCAAGCCTATACACAGAGGTCAGCGGTAAAATTAGAGAATGAATAAATCGAGGACGTATCTTGTGTGCAAGTTGCAACTAAAAGACACTCGGCTGATACCAATTTTAATGCATAAGAAGTCAATTAACCGCAGTTTAAAATATTTGGCTAAATTTTTTAAGATACGACTAGAAGTACGCGAAGTTCCACACCAAAATGGAGAAGTTGTTAATGGATGAGTGGATCGATATTGTTATCTTTAAAACTAATCTCACAGCTCAAAACACACATCTTTTGATTCGATCATGCCCAAGGAATCAAAACACAACTGCTGGACCTCTCACAGATGACATAAAGAAAATCTAATAATGCAACAAAAACTACAAACTGATGATGACCTACTCAAATTGCTTCCTTTCTCTCTTTTTCATGTGTTCAAGCAGATAATTGCACAGTCGAATCTGTCAGGGTGTGAAAAAACTCGGGACAAATTTACATTTCTCCATTTTATATCGGATATATCCCACAGGGTACATGAACATATCAGACATACAAACAAACAAGCATCAAAGATGAAGCATTATATAATTATTCAAGAGGGAGGGAAGGGATAATAAAAAAAAACCACCCAGTTCAAGAGGAAAGAAAGAAAGAAAAACCTCAATCAGAATCGGAAATAGCTCCCCAAAGAGGAGAACTCCTCCATGGCGGCGACGAACTCCAACACACCTCCAATCGCTCTCTGAACTTGCCCTCCTTCGTCTTGAGCATCAATGGCAGCGGAAAGACCACACCTTTCTCGAAGCACATCCGATGACGGGGCTTGATCCGGTTGTCCAAACTGAAGGAGAAGTACTGCGGGAACTCCTTCAACTCCCTCAAATCCCTGCCCATTTCCACCACGAAGTAGTCGAATTTGGGCTCGAAGTTGTCCTCAATGCTGTAGCAGAACAGCCGGGGGAACCTCCGGAACATGGACACGGCGTCGCGGCGGTGGAAGCCGATCCTCTCGAAGTAGTCGATCCGCGGGAGGAACTTCTCCTCCACGGAGCAGGAGAGGAGGTTGGAGTGGCGGGCGACGTCGGCGACGCCGAGGGACTGGAGGAAGAAGAGGGCGGGGCGGAGGCCGCGGTCGACGTCGCAGGCGAGGAGGCGGGGGCGGCGGGAGACGGCGCGGCGGAGGAAGCGGGCGTCGACGCCGGCCTCGCGGAGGAGGAAGGTGAGGGAGGGGAGGAGGGAGGCGGCGGAGAGGGAGGGGGATAGGAGGTCGGGGCACATGGAGAGGATGCGGCGGAAGTCGGCGGTGGAGAAGCCAAGGGATCGGAGGAGGCCGAGGGCGGACCGGATGCCGGGGAGGGGCGCGGCCAGGGCGGGGGGGTGGGCAGCCGCGAGGGCGAAGAGGTCCAAGCCCAAGGATTCGAGGTAGAGCACCTTTTCTCGGAAGTCGGCGGCAGAGATGGTGGGGGTGGGGGAGTG
>JAVDBV010012772.1:0-14447 GCA_032619315.1 Piper longum
TATATATATATATATATATATATATAGTTTTTAGAGAGTAGTCCCTACTTGCACTTTTAAGGGAGACTCTGTTCATTTAGTTTCATGAATTTTACGAATTTTGCAATTAATGTTGGTGTGTGAATTAGTTTTCATGTCATCCATATAATAACATCTTAGGGTTTGGTGTTTTCCATGCATAGAGATTAATATCTTCATCTAAAGATGTCAAGAGTAGATCCACACAAGTTTGGTTTGGGTTAGCTGGCCTAATCGGGTCCCGTGACATTCCAGTTTGGTTCACGAGCGTGAACCGGATTTGGGGTGTTACATGGAGATTTGTTTATAAAATCATGGCATTTGATCGATTTTCAAAACTTTGATTTGACTTGGGGGTTTGATTCCTAATCCATTTTTGAAATATTTTTTTTTAAAATGGATTTGTTGAGGTTTTGGTTATTTTCACCTTTGGTTGTTTTTCTTATTTGGTTTAAACTTATGATGAACTTTGGTTATTCAAGTTTGTCGGTTGTGTTTGATCTAGTTTGTTCAAGATGTTATCTTTTCAAGGTCACAATTTGAGAACATGGATGACAACTCTCTATATGACATGATACTCTCAAGTTCCAAAATGGACTAAGATTGTTTTATAGGTGCCTAAGTTGCCTTTTTTGATGAGACAAAGGAGGAGAGTTTGTAATGTCATGACTAAGGGGTAGAATATGTTATATGACAAAAGGAAGGTTTGTATGCAACAATCAAGGGGGAGAGGTCAGGGAGCTATTCTTGTTGTTCATGTTTCGGTAGCAAACTTACTTCTAGGGGGAGTACGGTGTCAAGTATTACATGTTTTATGAAGATTGGCTATTAAACCATGTACAAAAAGGTTATATAATTTTTCATCATCAAAAGGGTGAAATTGTTAAGTGTTGGACTTGTTGTCATTCAAATTTTGATGATAAAACATAATTCATGTTTTATACAATATGTTCTCTCTAAGATGTTTTTTGAATGAATTAGATTAAGTTGGATCTGAATTGGGTTAATTTGGATTGTGTTAACATTTAGATTGGATTTTGATCTCGGTCTAGGACATAATGTTGCGGACATAAGCTATGGACATGAATTCTTTAGACTTTCATTTTCATATTCAGACTTGGACTTGGACAAATGCTAGATTTTTGTAGAGTCTTGAAGGCTAGAAAGTCTAACAGGAGTTTAAAGTTTTGAACAAGTTTAAATTTGAACTTGAATATAAAATTAGTGTTAAAGTTTGTAGGAGCCTCAACATTAATAACACAAGTGGTTGGAAGTTAAGCAAATCTATGGACTTATTTGGCTATAAGTAAGAGCTTAGACCATGTCAAGAAAGGAAGGCTTTCATTGTGATAATTAAGAGAGGAAAGGAAAGGAAGAAAGTTAAAGAATTGGAAGTTTGGGTATCCTTTGTTAAAGCTACATTTTCCGACTTGTCAACTTTTAGATTCAAGTGAGTATGCTACAATAGGTTATTGTATTTGTAATATCTCTTGAATGATAATATTATAAAAGATAATGTTGATCTTGTGAGCATATTTGTAACATCAATCGGTTGTTGTGATTGGCGAGTGTGTTGGAAGTGTAGTATGCTTTGGCTACTGTCCGTTTGTTGCTCCTTGCAAGGATTGATAATACTGTTATACTAGTAGTCCTAGACTCAGGTATGAGTTGGGACACTAGTGGTTGCTTGCTGCTTTGTGCTCGGGTGGAGGGGTGGAGCTTGGTAAAAAATAAGTTGGGAACACTTGTGAGTGTAAAACATAGTAAACCGTAGAAGACACACCCATCCAAAAGAATCAATGGGCTAGAAGAGAGGAGTAGGAGTTCCAAACCTATTTAAAAAATCTTTGTTGTGCACTATTTGTATCTCTTGCTTTATCCAATTGTTGATTTATTTCGGTTAACTTATTTGTCTCAAATCATATGTATAATTTGACAAGTTCACTAAAATATAATATCAATTACAAATTTGTTAAGAGATCTATTGTTGATTTGCTAGATTTACTCTCATTCATTTTGTTTAAGTTTTTATTGTGTAAATCACTTCATGTTTCCCAATCTATAGTATTTGTGATCGGTTGAATTCATTTAACTCGATTAATCACGATTTGATCTCTTATGTTAGAGTTCTGTATTTCAACCAATACTTCCATTGAGAACATGTTTCTTCAATACATCCTCCTTTTGTGTTTAAATGGCAAAGGAAGCTTGTACAAATGCTAGTGATTTGTTAAATTCTCCTTGATGATGTTCCCCACTTAGCCAAATCTTGCATAGAGGATTCTTTTGGTTGAATGACATGTTATATTGCTTTTGAAATCCTCCAAGAGATTTAACAATTCCCTATCTTTCTCCTTGAGTTCCATCTTGAGATCATTGCTGATAGAAATGGATTGATCAAGATCTTTTTCCATGCTAGCTGCCTTCCCTTTTAGCGTTTTGTTTTCTATGGCCATATCTTCCATCATGTTCTTCAATTCCTTAAGTTTCTTGGCCAGTGTAAATGAATCATGGAATCATCTTCAAAAACTTGTTTAAGTTAATTATTTTCTTCAACATCTTCACCATCTTCAATTGCTATGAAAAAAAATTCATTCAAGGCTTCTTCAATGTCCTTTTCTTCATCACTATCGATACTAACTTTTAATACCTTTTCGCCTTCAACATATTTTGTCTTTCTTTTTTCTTCTTATTTGGACACTCATGTTTCATACATCCATATTTCTTACATTCAAAACATTGTGTTTTATCTTTCCTCTCTTCCCTTCCTTTTTCTTCCTTCTTTTAAAACTTCTTTTGGGACATGACTTTTCTAAACTCATAACTCCTTGAATTTTCTAAAAATAAAGGTCATGTTTCCATCATCTTCACCCTCATCATCACAATTAAATAATAATTGTAATGTTAAATCTTTTTTCTTCTTCTTGGAGATATACTTCTCCTTTAATTTTGTCTTTTTCGAAGTGTGCTCATGAGTGATAAGGGATCTAAGAATTCTTTACATCTTCAATAATCATCACCTTTGGTCTCCATTTTGTCAATAAAGAAGCCATCAACTTCTTATTGAGCTCACCCAGTTCAAGTTTATTTACAAGGTTTTGTATTCCCACAATAATATCATTGAACCTATTGTACATGGTATTCATAGTCTCTCAATCTTCCATTTTAAAAGTTTTATATTAAAAGGGGAAGAGACTAATCTTAGATTCCTTGATTTGTGATGCTCCTTCATGTGTTACATCTAAAAGTTGTCAAATCTATTGAGACATGGAACACCTTAAAACCTTTGTATATTTGGTTTCACTAAAAATACAAAATAGAGATTCATAGCCTTGGTATTGAGAGCATGAACCATCTTTGCTTTTTCATCCCAAGCATGTCTCTTCGAAGTATGTCGATCAAAAATGACTTTCTACAAATCAAAATCACAAGAGGTAAAGAAGAATCTCATTCTAGTTTTCCAATATTCATAATTACAGTCACCAAAGAAGGGTGGTCTTGTGCTTGATTGACCTTCTAAAACTTGTCTTTTTGTCTATTGCACATTAGCCAAAGTCTAATCTAAGCTTGTCTTTGTCCAACCAAAACTATGACATTACTTGTAGGGTCTTAGAGGGAGTATTGATTAATAAAATTACAACACTTAACAAACAAATTAGTTTACTCACGTATCCTAGGACTCCCAATGTAAACTTTAAAAAATAGAGTGCAAAATAACCAAACAAATAAATTGTGACAAAATAATAAGTATAACCAATGTAGAATTTAAAAAAACATATAGAGTGCAATATATAAGATAGCAAACTCAATTCAAAAACTTTCACAAGTGTTGACAAATGATGTCAAACCATATAAATGAATGAGTTTGAATTGAATAATTCACACAAATCACTAAAAGTGAACTTGTCAAATAACTAATTTGCATGAGACAAATAATCAAACGTTTAATATGCACAATTGAACAACTCAAACAATTCAACCAAGTAACGAGAGTGAGAAAGAGAAATCAAGTACAAATGACACAACGTGTTTTTAAAAAGATTCGAAACTCTTACTCTTCTTTTCTATCCTACAAAGTCCTTTGATAAGGAGCTTTTAAAGAGGTTTGAAACTCCTCCTTTTTCCTATCGCACCAAGTCCTTTAGGTAGAAAGGTTTTCTAACTTTATCATGACAAACCCTTGTACACCTACAAACAACATTTATTCTTCTACAAGCCTTCCACTAAGCCAAAGCAACAAGTACACTAGTCCTTAGTGGGGTATTTGGAGCTTCTTCTTAGTTCGGTGGTTATGATTTCTTCTTGAGATTTATGTGGTGAATCTAAATGTGCAATGAAAGCGGAAGCAGGAAATTTTTTAATAATTTGCTTGCTGAATAATTTTTTTTTTCTATTTATGTTCCAAGGTTATCAGCTTTACCCTTTCAATCTCATTAAGTTTTGCAGGCTCAGGTACCCTGCTTCACAGCATTCAAGACCTTTGTCAAGTACTTTTTGTGCAGGTTTTGATCACCCAGACAGACATATTGCCTTCCTATTGCTACTAAGGTAAGCATGAAATGTAGTTTGTGGAGATCTTATTTGGTACAGGAAGAAGGTTGCTGGAGACAATGGAGACAATTTTGATTATGGTGACTGGTTTGATGTAGGGTTAGAAAAATATTGCATAGATATTGTGGACTTTAATGGCCTAGATATCATGGACGTGCGTTTCTAGTACTTTTTAAATGCAAAACAACCTTAATCTCAGTTTTTGTGATTTTTCATTAGCATGTTGGATCCAAGACATCGTTAGCAATTCAATAGTTGTCTTTCAAGTGTTGCTTGTCAATTATTTTGGAAGTGGTATTTGCAAAGTACTTAGTTTATTGCCGAGGCTTTCACTGTGGAATAGCAAATGCGTATTTCCTGATACCTTTAAAGTAGTTTGATTGGGAAAACATTAGGCAGAGCCTCAAAGGAAAATTGCGTAATGTGCAACTTAAATCTAGGACATTGAAATCAAATTATAGAGAGATGATGGTAGAATCTACGAGGTTTTTGCGAGAACTGTTAGGGCCACATTTCGTTGTTTCAGTTCTTAACAAACCTTGCGAATCGTTGTGGCTACGTGCAGATGATAAAAATTTGTCGAGATCATACAGGTATGCGTGGAAAATTAAAACTAGATTTCGAAAAAATGAGAACATGCAAGTGCGCGTTCTGAATAAACTAGATTTTCGAAAAAGAAGGGAATTAAGGACGCCCCTCTGCCACGCTTACATAAATTTATTTACGTTGAAGTGATGTTTTGATTTGATAATTGAACAACTAAAGATCGTATTCTTATATTGACCTCTACCCAATGTTGGTGAAGCGTAGATCATATAATTAAACTAAAGCTCATTTGAACTTTGATAAGCTTAGCAACCTTCAATCAAATTAAAGATGTTAAACATGTTAAGATATTTATAGACAGAAGAACAAGTAATCAACCCTCATCAGCCTGGGATACCTTCCATCCGACTAACTCACTGAACACCTAAAAAATCTGCACATTTAGAAAAGAACGTTTTTCGTTGGCATGACTCGCAAAATAACTTAATTAAGAGAGAGATAGAAAAGTCCCTTTTTAATCTACAATAACAGCATCCACATCTTAAACTCAGCAAGAAAATCTCCCTCTCTACGCCTCCTGAGGGCATTTTTCACTGAATTGCACAGCAAATATTAATTCGTGCAGCCTGCTCCTGCTCTGAACATGCACAATTCCTCAGTTTAATTGTTATTACCATTGGGACTTCCTTAAAATTAAAAGATAAACAAGGAAAAATACTAGTAACGCATACTATAATTCCTCAGTTTAATTGTACCATCACACCAATACAAATTTTCGATCATAAATCATTGACATATTACCGAAGTTCCAAAAATAAAAAAAGAAAAAAGCATTCATAACCATGGCAAAATGCACCCTCCACATGTCATCCCATCATCCAGCTCCAAAACCGACAAAGCTTCAGCCTAGACTTCGCAAGTTAATCACTTACTGTGTTTTGCTTTTGAATGGGACTGAAGCGCATTATCTGAATTGAAGGACCTGCAAGAGATGAATTTTAGATTAAAAAAAAATAATGTTCCCAATCTAGCCTAGAAATAAGGAAAGGCGTGCTTTTAAATGAAAATTGGTCATTTCGCCTCATGGATCCTAGATAGAATAAGATTCAGCCCATATTATCGGGATACAAGGTAGAAGAAGACACTTCAACAAGCAGATAAAATATGACAAACGATTAGTAAATGATAACTTACTTGTTGCAGGATTTGCAAGAAAACTGGCCACCAGATTTCAAAGTTTGTTGCTTAGACTTATCATTAGTAGCAGGTGTTTTTCCTGCTTGTTTGTTTGGATGAGGTGTAGCAACGTGTGCAACTTTCTTGCCATCGCCACCTAATAAAAATAGAGAAAATCAACATTTTTCGTGGATAATTTTTCCGAAAAATGCATTGAAAGTTATTTGAATACCAGTTTTTTGGCCAACAGGTGTCACTATTTTAGCCTTTTTCTCAGCTGGTGTCTTGAACCCAGACTCTGAAGGCCTCTTATTCGTAGGTTCAGCCTTCAACCCATACAAAATGAAATATGAAAAATAATGATAATAAAACAACTATACAATCAAGCAAAGTGGAACACTTTCATCAACTAAGAGAGAACTTCCTTAAGGAACAATTTCTACTCTTAAATACCTTCTTAGGAGTGTCTTCCTCTTCAGAACTGTCATCCTCATCGTCATCTTCATCACCTTCTTCACTGTCATTTCCATCATCACTGTCCATCATTACCTATGAGGACCAATATTAACTTCAAGATGAATCACATCATACGAAGTATAAAAAAAAAAAAGAAGTAATTTCCTCAAGAATAAGGAATGTCTCGAGCATTTGCCAATGACAAATGAGAATAAAAACAGGGAAAATAAAGAAAGTAGTTTTCATATCGATAACATAAAAGTGTTACTAATTGGAAATAAAAGTGTGGATATAACAATTCGCCTCCTGTAGATCAACGCTAAATATTACACAAACAAAATGAGGCGTCCTAAGTCCCATCAACCAAGGCAAATAAACAAAAAATAAGAAGTTAAAGGATAGGAACCTCATCAGAACCCTCTTCATCAGAAGCATCCTCATCAGAATCATCATCATCCTCATCTGGTTTTTCATCTTTTTGTTGAGCTTTCGGCTTCTCAGCAGAAGGATCAGGTTTGGCCGTTTTGACCTGAGCTGGTTTAGCCTGCAACTTTTTCGCCTCTGATTTTCCTATTTAGATCATTAAATACTTACTCAAAGAAAGACACTGACAAAAAATCACGGTAATATTACCATTAGCAGGAGGATCAAGCTCATCTTCAGACAATTCCTCCAAATCTATAACAATAATGAAAACATATCAGCATTTAGAATGATCCTAAAAATATGATAAAGGAAAGTTATATTATGTTTCCTCGTAGGGAAATATTTCCAATGATTTTGTTCAACAAGTTCGTGCCTACTCACCACTAAAATCAGGCTTGCAACCCCAAGAAAAAAAGGTCAAGGGAAAAAAAAATCAAGAAATAGAAAAACCATAATTTTCCAACACAACTATCAAATAATTATGACTGCTTGAAGGATATCTATCTTCATCCATAGCGGCCTTGTAACCACAAAAGTGGACACTAGTTTTCCCATTATGAGAAAGCTCAAAAGCTTTTTCAAAGACCAGATCAAATGATACTTGAGGAGTACTATCAGTCGACAAGATTCCAATGACCAGATTCTGGTTGTTAATTTTAACAGAAAGCACCGCGTCACTCGACTTCTCCTTTTTTACATCTCCAAACGATGCCTATAAGATGACAAAATAAAGCCGCAAAAACAATTACCCATCTAAAACTCAATAACCTGAACTTAAATAATCATGAGAAAATGAAATTCTAAAACAAGCTAACCGATGAAAGGTGCAAATATTTCTGATAACCCGGATCACATTTGACAGAGGCTCCAGGTTTAACTTCAATACCTAGATAGCAGACACATGAGTAATATAAGATATCTATGGTGATGTAGATAGCTCAATTCCAAGCAACAGAAAAACATCAGTTCCATGGTCTTCCACCCATTCTATGGGATTCTATTAACCGGCTCCAATATACCGATAAATAACATCTAGATTTGTAAAAGAAAAAATAAACATCCAGAACATGAGATGCATAAATAATTGTGCTCTTTACGTTCTTAAATGAATCAATGGAAGACTTCACTCATGGAAAAACAATAAAAAACAGAATTTAAAACGTTATTTCTTATATTATTTAACATCCATCAACTAGAGCTTAAAGATCACCTCGTCTACTTTCATCCACTAAGCTCAAAAAACAATGAAAAGTTACACATTCCCAATATTAACATACACTGTAAGCAAACACAACATGAAATTAGAACTAGCACAACCAAAAAAACCCGTTTTGAAATTGAAACGAGACATCAATTAGAGCTTAAAGACAACCTTGTACTACTTCCATCGTATAAGCTCAAACAAACAATGAAAAGTTACACATTCAACAACACAACCAACACACAGAATAATAGCAAAGAACTTAAGCAGACACAACATGAAATAAGCACATTACAACCAAAATAACCACACTTCCGAGGCTGTAGCAAGATATGAACTTTTAACAAAATGCAAGTTCAAAAAACCCCTTCCACAAAAGGATAAATTTAAATTAAAGCAAGCATTTTTCTCAGCACACACAATTATCAAGAATCACACGCAATCCAACAGCTGCAACACAGACCATCAACAAAAGAAAAAGCTCAGGAAAGAGAAAAGAAAGAGGAAGAGAAGGAGAAACAACTCACCCCAGAACTCCATGCGTCGCCGGCGGCGAGGTTTGGGGTTTCGGAGAGGTATAGGATTTTGAAGAGGGCTTTTCGGTGCAGCCGTGGACAGACGACTGACTAGGGTTTAATAAACGCAACGAAGAGTCTTCCTTCTGTGTGGGCTTATTACCTCTTATGAACAGACCAAAGTTAAATTGGTCCGAGTCTGAAATTTTGCCAGATTATTAACTAAAAATTACTTTAAATTTGTGTTTGTTCAGGTCTTTCACATGTACTCCAAAAAATTGTAATTTTATAAATTAAATATCATTGATGATCATTTGATATTAGTTAAAGTTAAATAAAAAATAATGAATTTCAAAATTTTTTGTGTCATTAGTGACATTGATGTACATATAAATCTCATTAATTATATTCATATGGCATATAATTGAATCGAAATTAAAATATTTAAATTTTTATAATTAATTTATTTTCAAGTTATACAAAAAAAGTTATATGTAAATAATGTTTAATTTTTTTTATATTTAATTCAAGCTCAAAATCTTTTAATATTGACTCAATCTCAAAATAAATGAATCAAGTTTGGTTAATTGAACTCTATTCGACTCAGGCTCATTTAGCTCCCATGTAGAAGTCAGAAATGTCGCTAGCCCCACTCCATTCACGACAAAAATATTTGGAAGTATGCACCCAACAAAGTTTAGTGGTTGGCATGTTTTATTGTCATCTAAGACCTAATTAAAACCATGATGGAGATGCAAGAACAATCATATATACTTATGATGGTCAATTCACATCCAAATGTTAAACATTGCATGACTGGGGAAGGCTTCATCTCCTTTGCTAATGACTGACCAGATATAAATATAAGGATGGCTATAAACATGTAGACGGTTTTCAGACCATACCGTAATAGCATTTGCCATGGCAGCCACTAATTTTATGGTCGTACACTGGACATGTCTAATAGTTGTCATGAAAATAATATAAATAAAAAAATTATAAAGATAAAAAAATACAACGAAATAAAATAATATAAAAATTTTAAATTTTTTTACATATTTAAATAATAAAAAATAAGATAAAAATAAAATATTCTTTTCATATTTACGTAAAATTTTCTCTATTTTTTGTTTTTTATAAAAAATATTGTTTTATAATTTTTACACAAATTTGTTTAATCTAAAATTATTTTTTTAAAACTATAATTCAAAAATATAAATGCAAAAAAATTAATCCTAATTTTATATTTTTTTCATACAATTTCAAAACAATCAAATAAAATTTTAATTATTTATATTTTATAAAATTTATATAAAGTGTTAGCAGAAAATTAGAAGAAAGTTTGTTCCCGTAAATCATTATATTAGGTAACAGGTAGATCTAATTTATTAGGGCAAAGAGAATTTTTTCTCAACGCCCCGCCGCCCCCGGGCCTTTTCCCGGGGCAAGCGAAGGACCAATCACTCTCACAAAGTCTTACAGTGCCAAACCCGATTTATCATCTTTCTTCCCCTTCCAAAACAATTTGATGACAAGACAGTAACATTGCACACCCACCAACAAGATAAAACCAAAAGACAAACTACACAAGCAAATAATGTACAACCAGTAGCTGCAGTACTGGTAAACCCATAACAACGGCGCCATGATTGACATTTGGACCACGATGCAAAGAAGCCTCAGAGGATGGAAATTCATCTGAGCAGGAGGTCCCGGAGCCAATGGACGCCGGAAGAAGAAGCCTTCCCCGCCTCGCTCGGGCACGACCTTCCATTACCAGAAGCCGGCTTCGGGCAGAGGAAGAAGTTCCTCGCGCCCAGGGTAATCAACTCCACCTTCCGATCCAGACCTGGAAGAAGATTGCGCCGAAATTTGTGAGCAACAACGAATTCACTAAGGCAATTGATTCTTTGATCGAAACAGGATGGATTGCTTACTATCTAGGCTGAATTGGGAGTAGTGGAGGTCGAACCCATCTGGGTCGGCGGTGGGCAACTGGGGCCGCCTCCCTTCCTTCTCGTATTGCCGCACAGCCGCAGCAATGAGCTCCCTCACCGTCGACTCGGTTGAGACCAGCACATGCATAGTCCCCACCGCCCCCTTCACCGTGACGTTTAACAGAATCTTCGTCAACTGCGGCACCAGGCACATGGAGGTGGAAGCATCTGTCGTCCGAGCTGAAAACAGATCAGGCTGCGTTTTGGGTCGGCGGAGACTCGACGCTGGCGCCGATGCTGATGCCGACGCCCGGCCATGGAAGGACTTGGCCTTTTCAGATAGCCTCCCGGAGCGGGCTGCTTTGGCGTCTTCCTGCCGGCGTCCCTTCGAGTTGGGCATGGCGAGAGTTGGAAGAGATTTTACTTTTTAGCGAAGGCGGCGGTAGCGGAAGAAGCGAAGGCGGGGGAATCCGAGCGGCGGGGTGGAGCTCAGATTCCCGAGTTGGGAAGCAAGCATAACCTGTTGGGATGGTTTTGGGGGGCTTTCTGAGTAAGGTGCGATGGATTGACGAGGAGAAGTGGGAAGGGGGAAGCGTGTATTTAAAGAGGAGAGGAAGGTAGGGAGGAAGACGCCGTATCTGCGTGCCTGTTTGCGTGTGCGGTGTGGCGTGTGTGGGCGTGGGTACGGGTGCAAATAGAGCCGAGTTGATTCGAGTTTTTCGTTTTAATCGAGTGTAGATTCGAGTTTTTAGTTCTAGTCGAGGTTAAAAAGTTTAGGGTCTGAGTCGTGTCGTATTCAAGTCACAACCTTGGTTAATTTTTATTCACGTATATATATTGTTTACATAATTTAAAGTACAATTCATTATAAAAGTCAAAATAATTTAATTTCAATTCAACTCTATACTAGATAGTTAATTAGAAACAAATCATTGTGTTATTATGCAAAACTATTAAACCATATAATTTTATTTACGAATTTTTTATATTTTACATAGATGGCTATACAAAATTTATATCAATTATTATATCAAATGTAAATTATTGAATTTTGAGTTGAATTGAGCTGAACAGATGTGTCCTCATACTCATGCTCATTTGATATACATTTTTTCTAGATAATTCGAAATAAAATTAATTATGAAAGTCAAAATAATTTAATTTCAATTCAATTCTATACTAAATAATTTGTTTAGAAACAAATCATTGCGTTATTATGTAAAACTATTGTATCATATAATTTTCTTTATGAATTTTTTATATTTTGCATAGATGGCTATATAAAATTTATATCAATTATTATATGAAATGTAAATTATAGAGTTTTGAGTTGAATCGAGCAAAACATATGTGCGCTAATATTCGTGCTTGTTTGATTAAAGTCGAGCTTTATTTCAAACGAGATAGACATCCAGTGATTTTGAGCTCGATCGACCTATTAGCACCCCTATGTGTGGGTGAGGAATTGGCACTTCAAGGCATTGTTTGGTTTGGGGATGACCAGCTCCTATAGTGGGACTAAGATGGTGGATGTTAACCCTATGACTTCCGGAGGACTTATTGAGTTGAGCTAAGTTTAACTTCTCTTCCAAGGCAAAATTGTAACACCCCGAATTTGGTTCACCTAAGAACCAAATCCGAAATGTTATGATCAAGTCGAGTCAAATTTAAAGTTGTTAGTTGGTAAGACTTGATCGATAAAATAGATCAAAATAATCAGCTTGGCATCATGAGAACGAAAGATATTGTTAAATATGCGTCAAAACACATCAAATAAAAATAAAAATAAGAAAGAAAATAAATACGCTGAGTTAAAGTGTGTGTAGCATTTATCTATTCTCCTATCAAAGTCGACTTAAGATTGCAAGACCATCATATATAATATGAAAAATATCAATAACAAGTGTTACTAGTTCAAAAAATAACTAGTATAAACTCGTAAATAGGTATTCTATTACCCATGTAAACTTAGAAAACTAAAAAATGGCCTGGGTTGTGTGGGTTAACTAAAAAATGGCCTGGGTTGAGTGGGTTGACATGAGCATCGACTGGCGGACCTGGACATGGATTCGAACTAGTGGACTTGGGCACAGGCATGCAGATGCGAACGAGGGCAGGTGGACACGAACACAAGCAAATGGGCCGAATGGGGAGGCCGGTGCCTGTTGCCAAAAAACACTGACGGTGGCTTGGCTGGGGTCGCCGCCAGTTGGGATCAACAGCCCGTGTGGCGAGGACCATGATGGTGGTGGTGATCGACGGAGTCAGGTAGCTGGCTGGCCGGAAAAGAACTAGAAAGACGTGGAATCAACAATGGTGTGGATGCGTTGCCGGCGGTGATCGCAGCCACAACAATGTTCATGGGTGGACTCAAAAGATCATTCGTTGAGTGAGGAAACCATCTAGGCTAATAGTCGGCATTGGTTGGCCGGTGGCTACCTGGAAAATGATCGGAAATGATAGAAAATGCCGTTTGGCAAGTGCAAGTCGCTAACGGCGATCACAACCACGGCAGAGGTCAGTGTCAGTCTCAAATGGAAAAAGATCACGACAAGGGGAAGTTGTCGAGGTGGTCAGCTTTGACGGAGGACATTCGTCGGCGCTAGAAAATGGCCCCAAAGGAGGGTTAGGGTCTCGCCGGCGGCGAGCCAAAGTGGTCGCGACGCTAAGGTAAAAATCATCTAAAATCAAGGGAAGGTCACTTAAAATCAAATAGAGAATGCTAGAGCTAACGTGGAAGGCTCAGATATTGCCATGTGGCACAATCTAAAATTTCAACAACTCGTTGTCTTGTGGGATCCACCTATTTATATATGCAATATACATATGGACAAAAAGGTTGGATCGAGACCGTCCAAAGCCAAAACTGATTCGAGTCATAAAAGTGACTCTATAGGCGAAAATCGAAGTTAGAAGGCTAAATGGGCCTCAAAACTCTGAACTCAATTAGGTAAAAATCTAAGACTCAATCAATATGGGCCCATATGGACACAATCCAGTGATCCAAAATCCCTATGATGTATGCAAATGAGATACTTTGAAAATCCCAAATGAATACTCAATGCTGCATCGGCTTAACTCTAAGCCTAAAACCTTGGCTAACTCTTACAAATCATCTTTATACAGTAAACGACATAAAAAATTTAAATAGTTAATTTAGTTATATATATATATAATATTTTTGAAAAAATAATACTTTTACAATGTATGTTGTATTCAAATTAATCATTATTGTCTTATGTGACCGACCCGTATTGTAAAACTCTCTCTTTGGGTTAGGTTTTACCCGATTGTAATTTTTCCCGGTTCGGGGCACTATCTGTAACACCCCAAATCCGGTTCATCATCGTGAACCGAACCGGAATGTTACAGGCCCCGGTTAGGTCGGCTAACCCGAACCTAACTTGTGCGGATCCAATCTCGGCATCTCAAGATGAAGATACGATTTGCCATGTATATGTGAAATGCATAAAATCCTAACAGGATACTACATGGATGACATGACACTCAATTCATACGAATCAATAATTTCAATAAAATTAATAAAAATTCCAAATTAATACGGACAAAGTCTCCCCTAAAAATGTAATTAGGGGCTACCCTGTCAACATAGCATATGTA
>JAVDBV010012792.1:6270-19625 GCA_032619315.1 Piper longum
CCCCCCCCCCCCCCCCCCCCCTCCCCGAATTAAGTCTTGCAGTAAATTGATTTGGAGTCATTAAATTAGTTCTATAAACATTGTCATGCATGTGTATATTTATGTATTTATACATAATGATGTTGATTCATCCTGAGACATCAAAATCTAAATAAATGGGCCAAAAATCTACTCTTGTTTGCCACCTAATTGACACCACACATGGACATGCTCTACATGCATACATTAACAACTTATGAGGATAGCCTCAATTGCCACATTGGCACTGGAATTGGGCCATGGACACTTTTTTGGGTACATTTTGCTATTAGGCAATAATATTGGTTGGGACCCACAATTCGAGGGATTGGCCCCATCATGTAGACGGGCCCCACTAATCAATTAAGAGGATTTGTGACTGTTAGTTGTTTGGAGCCAATTTGATGGCCCTCCGGCACCAGTTAAGAGCCCAATTAGACACATTTTCACCGGTAGCTTTGGTAAGGCCCACTGCATTGGCCCATCTTATAATGTTTCGGATTTACAATGGGGTGTAGGTTAGGGTAAAAATGTTTGAGAATGATGATTACTTTACCATAATAATGAACACGTTTTGGGTTGTTTGGAATGTGGTCAATTTTTTCTTTAACCAAATAATTCAACAAGAAGGTGTGGAAGAGTGGCAACCAGTATTCCACAAGTACAAGTACATATTTTTCACCACATGAAGAACAGAGGGCGAGAATTGGATGCTTGAGTTTGGTTGAAGGCTCAGCTGACGAAGGGATTGCTTGCAAGGTTGCAAGCAATATCATGGTTTAAAGCCTCCTTTCACTGAGGCACAAGACGGAGCATCTCCTTTTCCTTTGCTTTGAATATCTTCCTTCAATCATGCATGAAGGCCCTCCTCTTCTACGTTAAACTCCTCCACAAGAAAAAGTGGGAATAATCAAGTAATAAACTGCTAGCAAATTATAACAAAACAAAATTTTATCGGTAGTAAGTTGATGGGTCAACGTTAATTATGTGAATAATTTTATTAGATTGAAGGCCACGGATTCATTGTATCAAGTGCTACAACAAACCCGCTGCATCGCTATACCGGTGGATGTAAATTATCTAAATTAGATGGTTTAATTTGACTTTTAAAATTAATTTTTTAAACACCACTAATTTAGGTAATTTGCACCGATCAGTCAAGTGTTACAATGTATTTGCCGTGACACTTGATACATCAAAATCCCTGACCCCCCTCGTTGAAAGAGTAACAATACCTAATTAATTTATAGTTGAATAAATAAATATAAGAGAGGCAAATTTTGCCCACGTTCTGATAAAAATGAACGTGAAGAAGGAATAAGCGGTAAGCATCAATGAAAAAGTACACATGAAACTTTACAAGTTATATTTGATATTTACTGGCCAAGCTAACTCAATCTTTACAAGTTAATAGTTAGTGGCTAAGCTACGCAAATATTTGCATGAAAGTAACTTGTTCATTCCCCAAACTACACATGATAAAGATGTAGCATGCATGTTGTGTTCATATTCTTCATCTATTTTACACACCATAGCGGCGTGAGCAACTTGTGGACTTTAAAATAAATTAAGATGGATAGCTCTAATATGTCCATAAAATGTATAATACAGCCTATGCATGAAACATGCCAATGTAAAAATTAAATGGCTCTTACCTATTTTCATGTGGTCAAAACTGACATACTCATGTTGGCCAATTCTCCTTTCCTAACACATTATATATACCAAGCAAAACTCGCTCACCAAGTTCATACTACCAGTTACAAACATCTCACAATCCTCTAAATTCTATTACGCTTTCATTCTTTCCTGTGACTTGTCTTGTCACTCAATCATCACCAACAATATGAGCAACAAGGCCTTGTGCTTGCTACTCTTGCTTGTTCTTGCCGGACCACCTCTTACAAGTTGCACCACGGGTCACAACTACTTGGAGGCATTGTCCAAGTGCATCCTCTTCTTTGAGGGGCAGAGGTCCGGCCGGCTGCCGACCGACCAGCGCCTGCGGTGGCGCCAGGACTCTGCCGTGTCGGACGGTTCGAATGCTGGGGTCGACCTCGAGGGCGGTTACTATGATGCTGGTGATAATGTCAAGTTTGGCTTCCCCATGGCATTCACCACCACCATGTTGGCCTGGAGTGTCATCGAGTTCGGCAGTGCTATGCCGCCGGCAGAGCTCTCGGCCGCCATGGCTGCCATTCGGTGGGGAACTGACTACCACCTCAAAACTCTTGCCCATCCTGGCCGGATCTTTGTTCAAGTTAATACGTGACCTTAATAATTTTCTTTTCTAAATAGTTCGTTTAAATATTTTTTTTGTAACAAGTGTCACCATGCTATATCTGCCAATAAGAAATGATTAATTATGTGATAAGTATAATAAGAAAACCCTAATGCTCAACTGTACGAGCTATGTTTTTCCAGGTGGGTGATCCTTTTGATGACCACAACTGCTGGGAGAGGCCTGAAGACATGGACACATCTAGGAAAGTTTACAGTGTGGATGCCAACAGCCCCGGCTCGGAGGTCGCAGGCGAAACTGCCGCGGCTCTGGCAGCAGCGTCGATGGTGTTCCGAAAACGCGATCCGCCATACGCCCAACGCCTACTGGAGAATGCCATT
Source organism: Piper longum (assembly GCA_032619315.1). NCBI lineage: Eukaryota > Viridiplantae > Streptophyta > Magnoliopsida > Piperales > Piperaceae > Piper > Piper longum. The sequence continues at coordinate 8,911 of JAVDBV010012792.1, forward strand.
AAAGCATTTGAATTTGCCGACACTTACAAGGGATCTTACAGTGATAGCCCAGTCCTTGTGGGTGGAGTCTGCCCATTTTATTGTGACTTCAGTGGATATAAGGCAAGCCTAGTACTTGCACTCATTGCCTCTTCATTGATCACATAAAAATAGCTGCATATGCCATAGAGTTATAACGCTCCTTCAATTGATGAATGCCAGGATGAGCTGCTCTGGGGAGCTGCATGGCTAAGGAAGGCCTCCCAAAGTGACTCTTACCTCAACTACATACAGAGTAATGGCAAGACTCTTGGGGCAGCAGACAATATCAATGAATTTGGATGGGACAACAAGCATGCTGGCTTAAATGTCCTTCTTTCCAAGGTGATCACCAACTCACCGTCTAATTACAATCAGATCATGACTATATCTAATCTTGTGACTGCATGAGCTTATCTGTCTACAACTTGTTCTCGTAGGAATTTCTTGAAGGTAATGGGTACAGTCTACAGTCATACAAAGAATCGGCAGATAGCTTTATGTGCACTCTATTGCCAGAGTCATCATCTCCTCACATAGAGTACACTCCAGGAGGGCTCATCCACAAGCCAGGGGGTAGCAACATGCAACATGTGACCTCCATCTCTTTCCTTCTCCTGGCATACGCCAATTACCTCGAAAGAGCTTCTCAATCTATCACTTGTGGCAGCATCTTTGTTGGTCCAGCTACCCTTCGCCAACGGGCTAAAAAGCAGGTAAAAACGAAAGATCTCCTCCAAACAAGTGAGCACTTATCATGGCACATGAATCATATCGTTTATCAACCCAAATCAGATCTGGGTTTTCTCTAATATTCTCTGAGATTTCTCGTCTTATTCTATACACGAATCACAATGTTTGAACTATTAGAATTTCACTTGGAGTAGGGAAGGCCAAGTCAGAAGTGGGTTTTCTTTAAACTTGTTATCAGTGATGTCTTTCTTATAAATGGCGGTTTACTATGCAGGTTGATTACATCTTAGGGGATAATACGATGGGAATGTCATACATGGTAGGATATGGGGACAAGTATCCCCAACGCATCCACCACCGTGGTTCTTCACTTCCTTCCATTGCAGACCACCCTCAAAAAATTGCCTGCAAAGCAGGCTCAGTCTACTTCAAGTCTTCAGGTCCTAATTCCAACATCCTAGTTGGAGCTGTTGTTGGAGGACCTGGGGAGGATGATGTCTATGAAGATGATAGAGCTGATTTCCGAAAGTCGGAGCCTACCACCTATATTAATGCTCCCTTGGTTGGAGTTCTTGCATATTTTGTTGCTAATCCAACTAGTTAAAGATATATAGCTCTACGTAGCATTGTTTGGTCCACAGATATACCTGATAAGTAGATGTCTTGTTATACAAGTGATTCAGAGCCTTACTATGATTTTTCTTGCATCATTGCCCAGCTTGTGAGTGTGCGCGCACACGTGGAGACCTGAATGTTTGTAGCTGCAAGAACCTGAAGTGGTGTTTGAATTGGAACCAATTACTACTGTTCACCCTTGGTTCAATTTGAGTGTTCTGCTTATATATATGTATGAGACACAGTTTATTCCTTGATCAATCAGAAACTTTCAACTATTATTGTTGTCTTAGATGAAGAAAGTAGGTACAATATATTGAAATTTGAGCTCCACATGAACATCTGCAGCTTAGCGCAAACATAGCCACTCATGGCCATCAATGAAACTCAATGAAATGATTGGTTTTGCTTCCTGTGGTGTTAGCTCCTTAGCCCATGAGACTCTCCCAGCGTAGTCAGCTCCTGGCCCAGTGCACTTGTATTGTCCATAAAACACAGTCCTACAAAATGCAACCATCCATATATACACAAGAGCCAAGAACAATATTAGCAAGACAATCTTCATAAAGCTATAATTATACCTTTCTCATAGAAAAATGCTCACATTTCTTTGCCCTTGTCACCCCAATCATCCCAACCTTTTGGAATAATGATCCTGCCCATGTATGTACAAGCAAAGACGACCCTGGAATATGTGCCCCAAGCCCTCCCTAGATAGAATGAACCTGAACCAGTTACAATGCAGTTGACGAAGGAGAAACCGGTGTCCTCTAACATGCTATCCCTGCTCTGGGCAGTGTGGCAGCCATGTTTGAGATTCATTGCATGTATATGGCATGGACAGGCCATTCCCAAATATGAAATCAACAATTCCTTCAATGGAGCAATCCTTGAAGTAGTGCCTCCCCATGTGGTCATAGAGAGTGTCTTGGTAACCTTGAAATTTGCAGCCAATGAATGCTCCTACATCCCCGGACATTCTCAGTCTCAGAGCCACCCCAGGTTGTGTTGTATGGTAAAAATTTAGTCCCACATCTAATGTGGAACGAGATTGGGAGGAGTTCTCACTCTATATAAGGACTCCTCCCCCCTTAGTTAAAACCATCCCAAACGTAATATCAAAATTATCAACTTCCCTTTCTATCATTGGTAATTGTTCCTTCTACCATTGGTAATTTGTTCTTTCTCTCTTTATAATATTTCTCTTTAGTGAAATATTATTTTGGTAGTGTCCGATGACGTAGGCAATTGCTGAACCTCGTTAAATTCTGGTGTTTGTTCTTGTTCTTTTCTTGTCTATTTAATAGCTATTATCGGGTATAGTTGGTATTAATTATTGTGTTATTTATATTACTTGTCTTGATAAAATTCTGTCTAGGAATTGGTTTTTAAGCGGACTATCTTGTCTCACCAACTTTTCTGGGAATTTTATCTTGGAGTAATTATTTAGTACAATAATTTTCACGCTTGTCATCTAAGTAATAGTTCTCACAGTAACTAATTATCTTTGATAAAAATTACCTGTTTTTCATAGGTTGGTGGTCTCGTTTTCCAGCTCTTCGAGAGGCAGTGGCTCTGTTTTGCGTATTAGCTTAACTATGAACAATGTATACGTCTACAACGACAGAAAGCAAATTTCACCAGTTTGTGTCCAAACATAGAGTTTCCTATGATAGATTTTTTAGGCTATTAGGCCTCATAATACTTGGAATCAAACAAATAATCCTATATGAATGTAAACAACGTGATAGAAGCATACATAGCCCATTTACTTCCAGTTATATTTGGAGGAAATGTATGGCCAGAAACCATCTACATGGGAAAATCAGACCTTGAAGGTGATGTTCTTGGCAATGAAGTAGGAGGCATCAATTCCAGTGGTGGAAGTGTTATAAGTGCTAAGTGGCTTCCTATTCTTCCCCCTCTCCTTAGCATGTGAAACCGACTGAATGATGGTTTTGTCTGCTCCAGCTCCCTCTAGAGTCAAGTACCTCTTTGAAGAACGAATCATAACCTTCTCCCTGACAAATGTAGCCCCAAAACCAACGAATCCAGTAGAAATAAATATATAATTTGACATACGTAACCAATCAAGTTTCAGTTTCTTACTTGTAAATTCCTGGGCCAACAGAAATAACCCCTCTGCAGCTGCTAAAATCAGGAACAGCTTCAACAGCAGCTTGAATGGAAGTGAAATGCTTGCCAACATAACCTGGGCGCCCTCGTTTCACTTTCATCTTCAGGCAAGGTTCATTACTGTTTTAAGCTTTCTTATACATAGAATGGTTGAGCAACCCCATTCTATGCACCCACCTGTGAAGTACTCTTCTCTGATAACAAGCTCATTGGTCCTATTTGAATGCTCCAAAGAACGTGCTGCAGCTGTGAATGCTGTGAACAGGAACAGAATTAGCAGCTGCAGTATTGGTGGTGACACCAGTAGTGGGAAGAGGGTGAAGATAAGAGGATGCCTTTTTGTAGGATGTGAAAGGGGGGAGGCTGTAATACAATTCAAGAGAGAAATTAGTACATGAATAAGAGCGAAAAGGTGACACACTAATAGTCTTCAGAATATAGGATACAAGAGAGGAAGAAGGTGAATGTAATAGACCTAGCCAGCTGAGGCTTAACCAAAAAAGAAAAGGAGGTTATAAAAATAAAAATATATTCTATTTCAAATATAATATAACAAAAATGATTAAATATAAAATTCAAATATTTTTAAGAATTTATTAACTAAAAAATAAATCATGCTATATTTAATATATTGTGTAACAATAATACGAGATAAACTAACTACACAAAAACAAGTCCCATAACCTCAAAATTATTTTCCATAATACCAATTACAACTCAAATAATATAAGAACTTCAATTTTTATTCATCAATTCTTCTAACATGAGTTGGTAAAAAAACCACTAGCTACACCCTTAACTATTAGTTTTAAGCAGCTTACATGCGGTCACAAAATTGTATTAGTAATAAAACTATTAAGTTATATAATTAAATGAAATAAATCAATATATTTTATATTATTATTTATCAAGTTTTTCAGTGATTATGAGCATATGCCGAACACTAATTATACCAGGAGGGGTAGCCGCCACATCCAGCTGCAATCTCTTATATGCACATATACACTACATGACATATAACTTGTAGTTACTGATATTTGTTGTTTCCTCCCTCTCTTGATATTACAAGTGCATAATGAGTCATCTTGCATCAGTGCACCATGTCATCCCTTTCAGCATGGAGGCAAACATTTTATCTTTTAAATTATTTAAAAAATACAGCCCCGTATTGGACTGAGTTAATTCATTGACCTTGATTGTACTCAGCGCATGGTAGTCAAATTTGGGCTCATGTCGACCAAGGTTACCAAAAAGAAATATATAACATTTCAAGTAATTATATAAATTTTAAATCACAACATAGATGAAATTAATGCGCGAGCAGCAAAAGCCAACTCTATTCTAAGAAAAAGAACTAGATTAGATCTTACTCAACAAGATCTAGACGAATGCCATGAATGTGATATGAAATAATTTCACACACCAAGGAAAGATAATAAATTGATAAAAATTAGTTAATAATTAATTTATCAATCCATAAATTTATAATCATATTAAAGCTTAAACCACCCAAAAGTTAGTAACAACTAATTTAAATTGTAACTTACCATCGAATATCTATAACTAAATATTTACTAATATTTTCATAAAATACAATAATTTATTTCATCCACTTAACTAAAATTTTACCTATGACATAAATACTTTATTAGCATGCCCTTTTTAGTTATTGGAATCAAGATTCATCCTTAGCCAATGATAAAATAATTATTAGCTTACTGGGATATATTTAATTAATAATATTAGTGTATTTTCTTGGATGCGTTAATTATTTAACTAAGAAAATCTTATTAATCCTAAAAATTTAGGTTGCCATTTATACTATTAATTAATATCACATTTTAATTCAAATTAAGAAATGGCAGTAACTTATTCTGTCAATAATAACTTGATTATATACTAGCAATTATTTATCAACTTTTCACTAACTCTAGTTAATCATCCTAAAATCAGTTAGATCATTGTATCCAATTATTTAATATAACTTGTATTAAAATTTAAAAGATATCATTCGTAACATTATTTAAATTATTTAACTCGTTAAAGGTTCGAACTTTAATTATTTTACCGTATGCTACTACGATTCAATATTTGATGCTTATTATATTATTGCATTTTATTAACCCATTTTTTCTACCATAATTGACTAATTGTTAACATGACCAACTATATTAAACTTGTACTTAAAGTTAAATTTTAAAAAATAAATTTAATAATAACTCTATCATTGATGACCCGTTATCAACCCTTACGAAATATTTATTTTAGACATGATAAAATATACTAACTTTATCTTATGAACCAATTATAATATAATATTATTTACACTTAATTTATTTATTAGCAAAATTTAATAAATAATCATACCCATTGAACTATAAATAGATTGAAGGTTCTAATTATCCCATGTTACAAACCTTAATTAACCAATTATTAAAATAATTAATTTTACCTATTTTGTGCTTAATTTTTAATTCTTAATTATAGTTTAATAATAATTACATTATAATTAGCTACTATTACAGTGATGGTAAAGGTTAAAATTATACTTCATTAAGTACTTATAACTACACATATTTACTTATAAACTTATAATACATGAATCGACTATAAACAATTAATCTATATAGTAATATCAAACTACCCATGAATTAATAAAGTTATTTAACCTAATCATGATTATTTGTAGGCACAAATTAGTTATTAATTTAATTACCATGATCACAAAGTTTAAGGAGCACCGATCATGCAACCCAATGCAAAACAAAAGAAAAAGAAGAGTTAAGGTATTATGCATAACACAGCTGCACGTGAATAAATTCTTTCACCCAACGTTGCAGAATAGTCAGTAACCCCCACAAGGAAAAAATGACCTCCAAACTAATCAACAACGCAAAACAAAACAAAGATTATAAGGCTATCCATGGAAACATCATAAACTAAACTTAAAATATGTATAGATGACATGAATAAGAGGAAGGAAGAAGTAAAAAGTGTAGGGAAGGCAAAAACACCGAAGGAGAGGGGAGGTACGTGAGGAATTGACGTCGGTGGGGAAAGAAAGAAGGGGCGACAATGGTAGAGGGAGATAACCCATTTACAATTGTACATTAATATTAGGAGTGTCCAACCTCTAACGCTGAAATTTTTTCACCAAATCCTCCAACGTCCCAACCTTACTATCCATACCTGACTAAGTCCATCTCAAATAAAATAACATAAATATTTTTTTAGGGTTTTTATGGAGAATAAGAACAAGGAGGTGGCCGGAGGGAGATATGGCAGACTTTGTAGCTTTCTCATGCACCATCTACATCTTACAGGCTGCATTTCAGTCTTCGACATTGTTTTGCACAATCTTGGTTTGTGCCTGCCAAAATGGTGATTCAATTGTTCCTGCCGGCTGTGAAGTGAAACCAAAAAGATTTAGGTGGGGATTAAGACCATGGGCATCTTTTTCATTGTTTTCAGGAAAAATGGTAGCAATGGGAATGGAGATTTGTTGTTCAGGTGTTCATTCTAGTGGGACAGTTGAGTGGCAAACCATTGCAGCATAAATCTCAGTAGCAATGGCATGGAACTATGAGTTCCATGCCTTATCTGGGAGACGTTCTTATCACACTATTTAAGGTCCAAATTCTTCACAAATTTTAATGCTATATTAAAATTATACTTCTTTCAGAATTTCAACTCCCGTTGTAGTCTAGTTGGTTAGGATTCAAGTCCTGGCAACGGAAATTTTCCTTCTTTTTTTATTTTATTTTATGTTCATATGAAAATGCGACTCGTCCACCATCACATCGAAACTTTGTTAATTACAATGTAAGTGATTTAGTCTGGAAGTTAAATTCCCTTAATCAACTTATTTTTTTTCATCTTCATTCATTCTCATGATAAACTAATGAGCAAGAAAAGAGGTTAGGAAATATACCTTGATTGATTCCATTGACATGACCAACCAAGAATATGTTCACAATCTTAAAAACCATCAGAAGGATTTGATTACGAGTATAAGATGTATTATGCCAGTCTGTTCCCCGTAATCATCATGCGAAGGTGAGAGTTGACATTGGCCTTGGAAGGGCTGGATCCAGTGCAATGCCATCTTGGTATTCAATTTCTTTGGTTTTCTTACGCTCTTTCATACACCAGAATTATTTTTTGTCTCTCCTGAACTCTTGTACTTGCATATAAACCCCTATACATTTGGGAGTTAGCTTGTTCATAATAACTTCGTATATAATACAGGACTTGCATTGTTTAATTGAAACTTTTATTTGTGTTTTTGCTTTACTTGCTTGTTTAGTTTGTAATAATTTCCTTGTATGTGGCTTTGCTAGTTCAAAACTTGGCCAGACAAAAACATGGGTCCAAATGCTGTTGGAAGTTTGGAATGCTCTTTGCTCAGGCCTTGGCTGCCCATTTAAGTCGTAACTCTTAATTAACCGACTAATTATCAAGCATTCAGCTGGCTTCTATATTTCACCATGAGCCCATGGTAACTGCTGCAGTCATCAGTCAAATACTTAATCTAGATCCATTCCACTTCTTTACTTCAAAAGTTAAAACTCCATGTTGGCATATTATTTTGGAACGAAATCAAAACAATTCAGATGTAAATGAGACCCAGAACCTCGAATAGCTCGGAGATTTGTGCGGTGTCTTTGGTTATGATGTTACAGTATGAAGGTTGAAGTGCGTGGGGTTGTCAAGGTCACTCTACTGCAAGTGTGCAACCAACAATTGGATCCACAGCCTCAGAGTCTGATCACACACACCCATGTTTCTTTATCCACATGCATTGTGACAAGGATCTCCCACAAGTGGTCCTTTACCAGGCTTCCCCTTCCCACCACTTCAATCAACTGTCTTCTATGCAAACATATCTTCCTTCACCTTTTGGCTAAGATCCAACTACAAGTATCAAAATTTGGATGGAAGTTTGGAACATTAGGCATGCATTTTTTTCGTATGTTACCCATTTCCATCAATTTTTTCCCCTCCTACACAAAATCAACAGTTAAGCATTTCCATCAATTGATTGTTACCTCATGCTTGCTGTCTCACCAAACCAATGAACAGCTCAACTCAGCTCAGAAACAAAGGCATCTTCTTACTTTATACAAGACTTGTGGATGTTAGGATTGCCTCAACAAGGACCGCCTTCCTCCCATGGCTCACATGATTCTTATAGGAAGAGACCTGCAGGTTTTTTTTTATTCACTCCCCAGTCCATGCCTCGTTCTTATAGGAAGGGACATTGTAACCAAAGCTAATGTGCATGCAAAGAAATTGGAGGGGGCCTCAATTCAATACTCGGACGTTGGTATCCCCCCCGCTCTGCATATCATCATCCCTGCTCAGTGTTCTAAATTCCAAACTGCCAATTGTTTGATTCTCCCAACCCAGCATACTCATCTCTTTAATTCAAACCCTTCCATACTCTCTCTCTCTTTTTTTTCGTTTTCAACCTTGGAAGATAATCGGCCCCACTCAAACCAATGGCCAATCTGTAAAGCAAACAATTGAGAGAGTGAGATAAAGAAGAGAAAAGAGGCATCCCCCGGAGCAAAGCAATAGAGCCAACACATTAGTGTTTTTTTTTTTCTTAATCAGCGATGACTGTATTGAGAAATAGTTGGAATGTAATGACCCTGAAGGAGATTGATTGTGTTTACATCCACAATATATAAAAACTCTTCACTTCATCAACAACTAAATGGAAGAGGAAAAACGATAATATGTAAATTAGAAGGCGTATTAATAATACACATTGTTGAAATACTAGAATATAAAAACATGTTGGTAATACTCTCAACGAGGACAGTGAAAGTGCGGCAGTGCTAAACTTGTGATTAATGAATAAGAGTGAGGGTGAGGATCACAATTCACAATTAAGGTTGTTAATTGAGTGAGCCAGAGTATTTGACATTCGGCTCAATTCGATTTGACTTAAAATTCGAGATTTAAATACTCAAATTTGAACTTGACTAAACTCGAATCATATAAGTTGAACTTGAGTAAGGTCGTGTTTGAGTAAACTTGATTCGGTTATAATTCGAATTCGACTCATATTTCGATTTGAACTTGACTTGATAAAATAATATAATAATATAATTTTTAAATTATATTATATATATATACTAATAATTTTAATTATAATTAATTATATTTATTTATCTATAATAGACTAGTAAAGAAGTGAGATAATTAAAATGAGAGGCATTCAAGTCCTTGATCTTAAGACTATGTGTTCAAATATTCGAGTTAAACTCGAGTATATATATTTAAAAGTCAAGTTTAAATAAACCTCGAACTATTTAAACCGAACTCGAATACAAATCAAGCTCGGCTCACTCACTCAGGACCCTAATCACAGCTACAACCTGAATCTCTCCCTCTATTTCGCCTAACAAATAAAACAGAGAACAATTCAAAGTCCAAAGTAGCGATAAATTATAATTAACAGATACAGGCATAAACAGAATTTGATGATGAGAGCTCTGAAAACAAAATTTAGCATCATTTCCTTCTTTATCTAAAAATATTAATCATGTAGGTTGTCATATAACATACCTTTGTTACACCTACATATAGTTTAATTTACTGAATATATATATATATATATATATATATATATATATTGCATCTAATAATCCCAAATCCTAGCTAATCTAAATCTAATCATGCTATTATAACCTCCACAATTATATTATTATTGTTCGGATTAATTATACAACAAAGTAATAATAATTATAATTAGTGGAAAAGTGGTGGCCGTCACACCATTCACCACCTCGCCATCTTCTTCCCCGGAACCGAAACGGGTAAAAGCTCCCACCTTTTCGCCGGCGCCGGCCGGGGAAGTTCTGCGGCGGCCATCCATCCGTCGAGAGAGGGAGAGATGGGGACGAGAGGAGGGAGGGCGGAGAAGGTGAGGAAGATCTTTGAGAGGTTCGACGAGAACAGGGACGGCGGGCTGAACAGGGAGGAGATGGCGGCGCTGGTGGTGGCGGTGAACCCGCGGGTGAAGTTCTCCGCCGAACAGATCAACGCCATACTCGACGAGGTCTTCCGAACCTACGCCGACTTCATCGACCCCGCCGGCGCCGGTCTGTCCCTCCCCGGCCTCATCCGCACCTACGACGACGGCGCCGGCGACGTCGACCGCGACTTCGACGCCCTCTCCCTCTCCCTCCCCTCCTCCGAGGTCTCTTCCTCCGCCGCCGCCGCCGCGGACGACGGCGGCGTCG